>JAVJIF010033362.1:0-96869 GCA_038442645.1 Agave tequilana
CTCTTTTAAATTGGCTTCTACTCTCTTTTCAAACTCAGATTTTTCTTCATTGAGGTTCAGAAAAAGGAGTATAGGAAGCACATTTGGGGAATGAATATTGTGTAAATTGTGGACAAGGTGGACATGGGGGATATGGTGGACAAGAGGTTGAAAATTTATCTCGGGGGACTTGAATCCCCAATGACTCTGTGACGAGTTGAAATTATTTTGGAAATTATAGTCATAAGAATGTGGTATGGGTTGTATTGATTCGGATAAGGCCAACCCGTGTATGTGGTTGGTGCATATTGTAAAACACCCGGGTTGGAATTATCCGAATCAAATGGAGTCGGTGTGAAATATGGATTCATGTTCGGATTGAAAGAATTGTTATTGTTGAATGCCATTTTCACACAAAAATCACAAAAGAAAGAATCAAATAACAAACAAAAAAGAAAAGAAAAATAAAAAACCAGCCATATAGAGGGTTGACCTAGACCTAGATGAAATGTCCCTAGGGGCCAACGTTTATTCAGATTTTATTAGGGCTTGGGTTGTGTGATTTGGGAGATGATTTTTGGGCTAAGGAAGGGTGATTAAATCCCCCTTATCTTGTATGGTTTTTGCCCTTAATTTCATTCGTGCAAGTATGCAATATAGACAATAGTATAACACAAGCGATAAATCACCCACGTGTTTGTCCTATGCTATATGCAATGCCATATGTACATCTCCATCCAAATCTCAACAACAGAACAAAATACAGTATATTGGAATTGAATTGACACGTGCCTAAATGCAAATGTCTAAACCGTTTTAAGACGTCCAAATACCGTATTTTAGTTCTTTATTTAAGGTGTGTAGGCAATCAAGAAAGAAAGATAGCATACAAATCCACTAGCTATTACAATTCACAACATCCAGAACAACACGATATACAATTTTCACAAAACTGCCGCGTTTGCGCGCAAATGTCGCGGTTGCGCGCTTTGTTACAGAATCTGGGGTCCTCTCTTTTCTAGAGCAGGGAGATGCAAAGCTAGGGTTTATTCTGCAATGTTAAGCACCTGTAAGTATTGCCCAGCACACCAAAACAGAGAAGACAATGTTAACAAAAACGTGAAAACAAAACTATTCCCTTCCCCGGCAACGGCGCCATAAATTGATCGGGGTGAAACTAGCACTCAAAAACGTGTATTATGGGAAATCGATGTAAAAGCTCGAATGTGCTTAATTTACCCTCGATACTTCCGTTATAGCATTGGCTTAACGGGTCGTATCCACAGGGAAGGGAGGCGATAGAAGCATTAACAGTCTCTATTCACGTCAGTTGTTAACACTTCTTCTTTGTTAAAAGAAGAAAAAGAATGAAAAAGAGAATGAAAAGAAAAGAAAAGGAAAACAAGCATGTGGTAGGTGAAGAAGGCGATGAAAACGTCGATAAGAAATAAGAAGAGGAGCTTGAAAACGATTTCTAAAACAAGTAAAGAAAACTCATGGCTATTAACTACTAAGTACTCCACTAACCATGCTAACCTCTTCGAGATAGTTGCCTCACATTTTGATCCTCGGCCATCACAATCCTTGCCTTCAAGAGACGATACAAAGCATGGCTCATGGATGGTTCATAACAAACAAAACATTGAACAAGAACAAGCTATTACAAGCATCACTCATTACACTACTAGCATGAAAATAAAGAGCATGAAATAAAAGAGAGTTAGCTTGGTAGCAAGTTAGCAAGTTAGCAAGTTAGATGTTGAAACCCATCATCTTTGGCCATCATGGCTCTTGCAAGAACAAGGCCTTGTAGAGGCAACCCGATTCATGTGGATTATCAAGTAAGTGGTTAGATGGTTAGTGGTTAGTAGTTAGATTGCCATGAGAAGAAAAGTTAGCAAGAAATCATGTAGAAGGTGAAGGAGATTACATTGGAAGAGAAAGAGGCATCTTTACATAGAGTGTCACTCTCTATTATATCAATCCCTTACTTTCTCTCTCTCTAGAAATCACTCAGCCCTACTACATGATCTAAGAAAAAGAAATAAAAAAACAAGAAATGAAGAACACTCACTACACTACACTAAAATCTAGACCTACTCCTAAAAACGAAGACTCTTCTCGTTTTAGCCAGAGGCAGGGGTATTTATAGGCTTCAGAAGGCTCTGGAAGACAGACGGAGCCACGCGTCGAAAATCGACGCGTGGCTCCACTGGATTGCCGCAGATCCGCAAGGAATGCCGCGGATCTCCGGCAATCTCAGGGAGATGGGTCCCTGGATTTCGTCCGTGGATCCGTCTGGCTTCGAGAATGTTCAGGGTATATTCCGTTTCTGGTACTTTCGTCCGCATATTTTCCTGACGTGCGCAAAGGATAGATTCAATGTATCTTCTAGATGATCCCTTTCTTGGCCTCCAAGTAATTGCGGATTTAATTACCATAAATTGGGATTAATTAGGTCTTATTACACCTTTGCCTTGGACTTTGGATCTACCTGCAATTAAGACCAAAACACGGTTTTAGACCGACAATTTATTCATAAATCTGTGAGAGAATGCGACATAATAATGCAGAATTGAAGACTAATCACATACACATGCTCATCACGATCACAAACTTCACACTATGTATGCCCATGTGTACACGTTTACACATTGTAGTCGAAAAGGCCACCTTGCTAGATTTTGCTATGATAATTTACGTGTTGAAATTTAACAAATAATCTTGTTTGGGTTAGGAGAGATACTAACCCCTATGGACCCAAAAGGAAATGGGTACCAAGAGACCACCCCTAAAATTTTTGATATAGGTGGCGGGCTCTCGCATCACGTGAGAGTGGTGGTGCCTTGAAGTGGATGCGTTCCGTGCTTAAAGAAAACAATTTGGATGCACACTTTCAAGGGAGTTTGGTGGAGAGGACCACCATTGGTTTGGAGAACTAGAGAGTGCCTTCATCGGTTTTAGTATCAATCTCTAACTCCTATTTATATTTGCATGCTTATTATGCTTTTCATGTCGTTAATTTATAGCATGTCATGTTTAAAGCTCATTATGATTATGCCATGTGATTTAGATTAGTGATATACATGTTTAGTTATTTGAGACACCCATGGACCTATCTTTGTGTTCTCACTTGTTTTTAAACTAATATGTATGTCCTAGATCTAATGCACATGCATACACATAATGATCATATGTGTTTTATGATTTTTGTTTTGTTTTGATGTTTATAGTTTATTATGTTAAATGCCATGATTCTTAGATCATTGACATGCATGTATAGCTCTTGAGATCACCCATGTTTATATAGACCCATACGTTGTGTTCTCACCATTTGTTTAGCTATTATGCACATCATAGCTCTAATAGCATGTGAATTTACATAATGATCGTTTTATGTTTGTAATGATGATTTATGTCTTGTTTCGTGCTTCATGATTTGAATATATGTTTAAATGTTAGTTTTCATTAAGATTAGAATTTATACTTATACATGTAGTGGGCCACAAATAAATCTTTATATATGTTTGTTCTTGGATGTTATTTGTACCCATTAGATGTTCTAGTATAGTCTAATTTTGATGATTCATGCATTCTAACTTGTATTCCCTATTTTGGACATGTTTTATGATCATGTGTTTCCGCTTCATGTATATGTCTACTTTGTCAAACTTTAAGATATACATGTATACCCCTTGAGTCATTTGCTTTTCATGCAAATCTTTATTATGGACTCAAATTGTGTTTAGGGATATGTATGTATACGTTTTGTGTTGTCAAAACATACATATGCCTTGAAGCATAAATTAGTTTTATTGAAAATTTAGATTTTCATGTTCCATATTTAAAGGAATTTAAATTGAGCTTAATTGAATATTTTCATGATAATACGTGTCACATAACACTTGTTCACTCACTTTATTAGGTTTCTCATGACTTGTTTTCATGAGTATGATATGGGCTTTATGAATTTGAGTGTTTAGTGATCATGTGAATTACATGTGTTTTATGAAAAACAATTTTGTCTTGTTTCTTACTTGAAGGATTTCGTATTAGTTAACAAATTTTTTCATAACTAGTTCGTGTTCTTCACTTTGGTAAAGTTTTTCAAACAAGCTATATTTTCTAACCTATTTTTTTGAAAACCCTACCTTCTAAGGGCGGTTGGATGGGAGATCATGCTCATGTATGCTTTATAGTTAAATCATTTTAAACTTGAACATGATTGGGAGGATAAGATATGAGATATACACTTAATATTTATTGTAGTTTCAATTGGTATCATTGGATTCTTTCAATTGGTATCAATATTTACATTTTTGTATACTCATATATTTTTTTGTATATGTATGCTCGTACTTCAAAGAGTATCAATTTCAATTGGTATCTAATTTTTCATACATATAATATATGTTTTTATTTGTGCTTTTTATATTCATATATCTTAGAGCACAAATTTTGATCATGATAAAGCTTGTTTTATAATGACTATCTTGTTTCAATTGACTAGTTTTCAATTGTATCCATATACAAGCTTATTCATTATTTCATTTGGTATTTCATAAAGGGGAGAAGCCTTGTATTTCATCTTTCAATTGGTATTTGATTTTCACTCCCATACTTTATGATTGAAAATTACAATTTGGTATCAAATGTTCAAATGAAAAATATTTACAATTGGTATCAAAATCCTTGTTTAGAAATTCAAAATTTGTTATGTTTAATTTCAATTGGTATCAAGATTTTTGTTTTCATTTGATATATGTTTTCATATAAACATGTTTAACTTGAAACAAATCTCAATTAAAACAATTTGTTTCAATGCCTCGTTTACCTTTATTTCAATTGGTATCATTTGATATAGCATTCCTTAAAATGTTTTTATACTCATTTTAATTGATATCATCTATGCACTTCATTGACATTTTTTTTGGTATCATATTTTATGTCACCCCTTATTGATATTCTTTTTGTTTTAGACAAAAAGGGGGAGAAACATTATTTTTATTGTTTTTGACCCCTTTGTTGATTCTTGTTTCGAACAAAAAGGGGCAGAAAAATTCATTATTTTGCTTTTGTTTTTACCCCCCTTTATTGATGATTGACAAAAAGGGGAGAATTATTTGAGAGTTTAACATGCATATAAACTCAACATCTTGATGATTGGTACATGTTTTATATATGCATATTTATGTGTTGCATATATTAAGTGTAAATTTGGTATCTAGAGCATGTTTTGTTTTTGTAAATTTCATTTGTATAAGAACATGTTTATTTTTGGTATCAAGAGCTTCATTACTTTTGTTTTGCAAATTGATATCTAGAGCTTGTCTGAAAATGTACTTGCTTTATTTATTGATATCAAGAGCATGTTTAGAAATTTATGTGTTTTTTATGCATATTGATGCATACATGTTTATGAACATTCATTGCATACTTATTTGTTTATCTTGATGCATGAGTTAAGGGGGAGCTTTCCTGAAGCTTAACTTTAATCCATGCATATATAACATCATGAGTTTTGTCATCATCAAAAAGGGGGAGATTGTTGGCCCAGAGGCCTTTCACTCTAGTTTTGATGATGATTAACTCATATAGTTATGTGTACTAATATCTTGTGATTTTAGTTTCAGATCATTAACCAAGATATTAGTTGGTGATTAGCTTCAACAAGATGGTTTGAAAGCTTTCACATAGTGATTCAAGATCCCGAGCGATAAGATCATATATAGCACTCATTGGAGTCAAGCTCGGTGGATCACGAAGTTTTGGAGTTTGGTTCGAGTCAGCTTGGAGACGACGCTCTACAAGAAGACATCGGTACCTAGTTTAGTTTTGTGTTTAGATCTATTTGTAAAGATTAGAATAGTATGATATGCTCAAGTTCACAACACACACGTTCTTGTTTTCGTTTTGATTTTCAGTTTGATTGGTTTAACCGATCTTGGTTTTCATGAATATAAATTCAAAACAAATTTACATGATTTAATGTATATTAGATTTATTTTATATACATGCATGCTTCAACTTCTTAGACAAACTTAGTTTGATAGTCTATTTCATGAGTTTAGTGTTTTGGTATTTTTAACAAAACATATTTTGGAATTAAAGTCAAAAACATGGATATGTATATGTTTCTTGTATATTGGATTTCCATCCATATGCAACATGCTACAAAGTGTTTAAATATCATGTTTTTGTATTTGGATGAGTTTTGGACAAAACGTATTTTCAATTCAAAAATCAAGTTTTAGAAAATACAGTTTTTGGTTTTGGGCAAAATTTCTATAACACAAAAATGTTTCAAAATGTTTGTTATTTGTGATGAAATTTTATATCACAAGTTTATATTTCAAAATAAAATGATAAAACTATTTTTGTGTATTTTTATAAGTTTTATATGATTTATTAGAATATTTTTTATCTTTTTTTCTGTCCCAGAACAGTGGCTGACAGGCCAGGCGGTCGACCGCACGGTCTACCGAACCAAAGGCCGGTCGACTTGGCGGTCGACCGACGTGCACAGCCCTGTGCACGTCTAGCAGACACTCGGGCCGGTCGACTGTCCGGTCGACCGGACCAGAGAGCAGTGCTCTCTGTTTTTCGGCGGTCGACCGGCCAGAGAGCCGTTGCTCTCTGGTTCTGGGGACGGTCGACCTCCCGGTCGACCGGTAGCTGCTAGCGATCAAAAGTGATCGTTGGTCGGTCGACCGACCGGTAGTTCATTTTTGGCAAAATCTTGCTGCCAACAGCTAGTTTTGTAAATGGGCTATAAATACCCCATTGGAAAGAGGTTTTCTCTAAGATTTTTAGTGCTAATTTTTCCTGACTCTCCAGTGTTTTCACAACAATCAAAGAAGTTTTTGGGCTTTAATTGAACAATCTATTTGGTGTTTTTGCTAGGGTTTGGAAAATCAAGAAAGGGTTTTTGGGAAAAGTGTTTGATTAAACTTCTTCATCTTGGTTTCTAGTTTTTTCCCAAGGATTTTCTTTGAGTTTTTAATTTCCATTCCGTTGTTTTTCTCCACACTTGAGCTACATCTACTATCTTATTCTATAAGATCTTTGTGTGGAAAAGAGATTGTTTTTGTGTCTTTTGATCACCAAGTTGTAAACCCTATCTTAGCTTGGCTTTGTGCCTTTCCTCATTGTGTTGAGGAGGTTGTGCTATCGGGTTGTATCCCTCAAGGTGTGAGGTGATCCTTGTGTAAGTTTTGTGCTAATCCCTCAATTTATGAGGTGATTGTTTGTTGGCTTGGTGTTGTGCTCAAGGAGGAGTTGAGTTTGTAAGGAGAGGAGTTGGGTACTCCTTGTTATTGTATTGCCCCAAAATCCTCAGTGGAGGTTCCCTTTGTGGGAGTCCTTTGTGGACAAGCTAGTGGAATTGAAATCCTTCTGTGTGAAGGTGGATGTAGAGCTGGTGCTCGAACCTCGAAACATATCCTATTATTTGCGCTTGATCCCTTGGCTCTTACTTTCTCTCTCTCTATATTGTGCCTTGCATCAATTCATATTGTTCATTCATAATTATTATCTTGTCTTGTTTGAGTGTGCATCTCTTGTTAATTGCAATTAGTTTTTAAATTCAGCATTAAGTTCATTAGATTAGCATTATCACCTATTCACCCCCCCCTCTAGGTGATTTTCATTAAGTACAAATATATCAAGCATATAAAGATAAAGACAATAATAGCATGCAAGATATAAAGATAAGTAAGAAATAGAGAGAGCAATCGTAAACACGAGAGATTTGTTTCGAGGTTTGAGCACACTTGCTCTACGTCCCCACCTTCAACACTTGAAGGATTTCCACTGTAAACCTATCCCACCGGATTACTCGGTGCTGCAATACCTACAAGGAGTTCCCACTAGAACTCTTGGACTCTCTAGTCCCAAACACACCACAAACCCACAAGATCGCCGAGGCCGCACCTCAAACACCGGTTCACACTAGAACCCGAAACAACGCGAACCCGCAAGTCCACCTCCTCAAAGTACAAAGATGGAACTTTGTTGATCACATACTTTGATCACCTAAAATCCTCTCACAATAACACTCCTATAGGATGAATATGTCAATGGATAGCTTAAGTGTTTGTGAGAAAAACAAGGATGGAATCTGGGGTGAAAAACTCAAAGAATCACTTTGAAAAACTCTTGATAAACTCTCCTTTTGAATGAAAGTATTTGGCTAAAATACAAGTGAAGAAACCTATTAAAAAGTTGGAAAAGCTGGTTCAAAACCCACTTGAAAAATCTTTTTTAAAACAGCCCCAAAGCCTTCCTTTTATAGGGCTAGAAAAACTAGCCGTTGGGCAATTTTTCAGCCCTGGCGGCTGACGGTCGACCGGCCTGATCGACTGCCAACGGTTATTTTTCTAACCGTTGGAGATTCTAAAACGTAGTCTCGGTCGACCGGACCCCGTCGACCGCTACCTGGAACAGAGAACAGTGTTCTCTGCCAGTCGACCGGCCCCGGTCGACCGGGGCTTTCCCGAGAGCAGAAGCTCTCTGGCGGTCGACCGGTTCGGTCGACCGGCCCTCTAGCAAATCTAGCGTGCGCGTTCTATGCACGTCGGTCGACCGTCCCGGTCGACCGACTCCTAGCTCGGTCGACCGGTCCAGTCGACCGCAGAAGCCAGGTCAGGACATTTTTGGATTGAAAAACTTGGTATTTTGACACAAATAAAATCCCATAAAATCACGAAAAATGTACAAAAATAGTTTCAATATTATACTTTGATAATCAAACATGTTTGAGCAAAATTAAGACATGTTACAAACAATTTGAACTATTTTTGTAACTTAGAAATTTTAGCTAAAACAAAAACCGTATTTTTCCAAAATAGATTTTTCCAAAAACTTCTCCAAATATAAAAACAAGATATTTTAAATACTTTGAAAGCATATAGTGTATGATATGATCCACTACACATACATGATGAAATATCTATGTTTTTGACATTAAGCACTATAACTGTTTTGGTTAAAACACATGTATACTTTGAATACAAAAAAACCAAAACGGTATTTTTTCCAAAATGAAATTATTTTATATTTTTTCAAAATAAAAACTCTTTTATGAAAACTCATCTAATCAAGAGTGTGTGTGTATATGGTAAATTGAGCAATCCACCACTATTCTATCCTTTACATTTTAATCTAAAACAAAATCTTATTAAAAAAAACTTAGACTCAAGTCATCTTCTTGAAGTCTTCACTTGAAGTCTTCTCCTCTTCTTGAGTTGATCCAAACTTGATCTAAGAGTTAGACTCCTTTTGAGTACTTGATGTGGTCTTGATGCACAAGCTCTTGAATCAAACCGTGCTAGTTCAAAAACTTGACTTTAAATCTTTTGTTGAAGCTACACACCTACTAAGTTCTTGATCACAAATCTGAGACTAAATAAACACAAGATTATTAGTACCATAACTACATGAGTTGATCATCATCAAAACTAGAGTGATGGGCCTTTGGGCCAACAGTTTTTGCTTCAAATTATGAGGACATGCCTGGGCTTGATCCTCGAGTGGCTGTGCATCGCCTTAACTTAATTCAGACGTGAAGCCCGTCAAACAATAGCAGCGACGGTTCTGTCCAGAAATAATGGAAGCAATCTAGTCAGAAGTCAAAAAACTCATAGACTCTGGCTTTATTAGGGAAGAGCAACATTCTAATTGGGTAGCCAATATCATCACTGTTGCCAAAAAGAACAAAAATATTAGATTTACATTGATTTTCGCGATATAAATGAGGCCTGTCCCAAAGACGAATTCTCTCTCCCAATCACGGATGTCATGATTGACAATACGTGTGGGTTTGAGCGAATGTCCTTCATGGATGGATTCTCAGGGTATAATCAAATCAAAATGTACCCTGATGATGAAAAATTACTTCTTTCAGGACACCACTAGGGGTATATTGCTATACTGTCATGCCCTTCGGACTAAAGAATGCGGGAGCAACATATCAGAGAGCTATGAATGCAATTTTCCACGAGCACATGCGTAAAATAGTGGAATGCTATGTTGACGACATTGCAGTAAAAAGCCGCCCCAAAGGTGATCACATAGCCGATCTGAAGACAATCTTTGAATCATGCGGGCACATCAGTTGAAGATGAACCCCACCAAATCCTTCCTGAGGGTGGCCAGTGATAAATTCCTGGTGTTTGTGGTAACTTCCATGGAATTCATTTAGACCCAGAAAAGTTCACGCTATCCAAGAGATGCAACCTCCAAGAACCTCAGGGAGCTTAGGGGATTACAAGGACGACTGGCATACATCCGAAGGTTTATCTCAAATCTCTCTGGAAGATGCAAACCCTTTACCAAATTGATGACAAAGGGTGTCTCATTCATCTGGGATGATGCTTGCCAACAAGCATTCGAGGAAATCAAACGATACCTCACGCAACAACCGGTTCTTACAGCTCCGGTGTCCGGAAAACCTTTCCTGATATATATTCGAGCGATGGATCATTTTTTAGGAGCTTTGCTAGCCCAAAATAATGATCAGGGACATGAGCAAGCAATCTACTACCTGAGTAGACTATGATCGGAGCTAAGTATCGGTACAGCCCGATTAAAAAGGAATGTTTGGCATTGGTATTTGCTGTCCAGAAAATGCGACACTACTTGGTCGGCCAGACTATAAACGTCATATCAAGGGTTAACCCTTTGAGGTTACTCATGACGAAGCCATCGTCACTAAACGGTCGACTGTCAAAGTGGGCCATACTGCTATCCCAATATGAAATGCGCTTTTTACAACAAAAAGCCCTGAAGGGACAAGCGGTGGCAGATTTCCTGGCTGAGCATCCAGATCCGAGGGCAACCGAACTTTACAAGGATCTCTTAGACGAAGTCGCTGAAGTTTGTCTGACCCAGACATCTTTTGAAAGACAAGTGTGGCAACTCTTCTTCGACGGTGCATCGAGAACAAGTCCACAAGGGCATGTCCTAGCCGAAGTGGGGATAGTACTCGTCTCACCATATAACTATGTGATTCCTCCAGCTTTCTCATTAACCAAGCCCTGCTCCAACAACGTAGCGGAATATAATACCCTCTTGATTGGAATGCAAATCGCCAATGAGATTGGTGTTAAAAATCTCCAGGCATATGGTGACTCTAAACTCATCGTTAACCAAGTTCGCGGGGAGTACGAAGTCAAACATGAAGACTTAATACCCTATTACAAGGCAACTATCTATATGGCCGAGGGGTTCGAAAACATTTACATCAATTATATACCACGCCAGCAAAATGCGCATGCAGATGCACTGGCATCTCTCGCTACCTCTTTAGCCCTTCTAGCTGGAGTAGTAAAGAAAATACTTATCTACAGCCACGACTTGTATTGCCCAAGAATCGCTTTTGAAGATCACCAAAAGCCGACAGAGATTGTCAAGTCAAAGAAGCTCTTGAGTTGTCAGCCGGTCCAGAGCCTAGGCATTGGCGATTCCCTTACATTGACTATGCCTTATACGGCATCCTCCCTGATGATCCCAAAGAAGCATCCGCCATTAGAAGGAAAGCCCCCAAATTCTACTATAATGCGATCACGCGAACACTGCATCGTCGATTGCATGACGAGATCTTTCTCCACTATCTGTCACGAAAAGAGGCACAAGAGGTACTCAGGAAGAGTATGACGGTATGTGTGGAGCTCATCAACCTGGTCCAAAGGTTGGGGATCGACTCTGAAGATTGGGATATTAGTGGCCTAGGATGATCCCTAACGCCATCACTTATGCCAGACGATGTCACGCTTGTCAAGTCCATGGTGATTTTATCCATCAAGCACCAGGGTATCTTCACTCTACAACTTCTACCTGGCCATTTGAGATGTGGGGGATGGACGTAGTTGGCCCTATAAGCCCACCATCATCAAAAGGACACCGGTTCATCTTAGCCATAACCGATTACTTATTTAAATGGGCTGAAGCTATCCCTTTGAAGGAAGTAAAGGCATCTGATGTAATCAAATTCATTAAACATCATGTCATTTACCGTTTTAGTGTGCCACGATGAATTGTCCAAAACAACGGGCCCCAATTTGTCAGTCAGGCTTTTCAGAGGTTCTGCAACAAGTTCAGAATTCAGAGTGTGTCCTCAATGGCATACTACCCAGCTGTTAACAGCCTTGCGGAAGCTTTCAACAAGACTATGGGCAAGCTTCTCAAGAAAGTCGTCTCAAAAAGCCAACGTGATTGGGATGACAAATTAGGTGAATGCTTATGGGCCTATCGCACGACAGTACGAACCCCAATGAAGACTACACCATTCTCCTTGGTATATGAGTGTGAGCCTGTGCTCCATTAGAAGTCCAAATCCTTTCTTTACGAGTTGCCTTGACAGTAGAGATGACAAATGAGGAGAAACATCGACTGTGACTCCAAGAACTGGAGGCTTTAGATGATAAACGTCTGCAAGCCCAATAGCAAATCGAGCTCTACCAAACTCGAATTACCAGAGCCTTCAATAAGAAAGTTAAGGAGCGAACTTTCAAGAAAGGTGACCTTGTCTTAGCTGTCAGAAGACCTATGGTAATGACACATAAGACAAAAGGAAAATTCCAACCCAAATGGGAAGGACCATTTGTAGTAGAGTCGGTCTACTCAAATGGAGCATATCGCCTCATAACCTCAGATGGTGATATGCTCATGATGCCAATCAACGGTAAATTCTTGAAGAAATACTACCCTTGTAGCACTCTTCCCCCGATCAAGTTAATATTGCACCTCTGATCAAAACTCCAGATCCCAGAAGAGCTTCTTTTCTTTAATATATCGAGCACTAGTTGCATCATGATGCATGATGTAAATACTGAGAAAGAAACAAAGAAGTGAAACTCTATTTTTTCGGCTTAGTTACTCTTCTGACGGACCTCCGATGCCTCCGATGGCTAAGGATAGAGAAAAATGTTGGCTTTTAAGCACAACATAAGTCTTCAACAACTCATCATGCTCAGGGGAATAGCATGGCTAGCCCAACTCAAACGGTAGTTGGTAAAGGCACACCAAATCCGTTGATAGCTGAGGGTTTGCTAAAAATCCTAGTGGTCTTAATCCCACTCTCTCATCTAAATCTCTTACTAATTCTTACCCACAGAATGGTAGGATCACAAAAAAGAATACCGGCGTTCATCTCCTTAATGAAATGAACTGGATTCTGTCACGTTAACATTAAACCTCTGACAATGAAAAACTTCAATACTCCCCAGCGAATATAAACTTTACTTGTCTCAACTCTATATGGAGTAGCAAGTCTTCAAATTTGTCAAGTTAACACTACAACTCTGACATTCTAAACTTCACTTATCAATTCTCATCAATAGAATGATAAATCCTCAAAATTGCTCATACCGCAAATCGACTACTGTCAGGTTAACATCATACCTCTGACAAATTACTGTTAAGTTTAACACTACAAGTCTAACAGTGATTGAGTTGCTGCCAAGTTCAATATTAAACCTCTAATAGTTACTTTTTGACAGGCTTCCATATCAAAGCTGAGAAGAGCGATGCTAAGTTTAAAATCATACCTCTAGCGTCCAGTTCATTACTAGGTTCAACAATACACCTATGGCCATGACTTTCCCTCGGACTTCCTTGTCGAAGTCAAGATGACCAATGCCAAGTTCAAACTTACACCTCTAGCATTACCCTCACTGTCAAGTTTAACATTACACCTATGATAGTGACGCTTTCAGATTTCCTGAATGAAGCTGAAACACTCTTGAGTCAAGTTAATATCACACCTCTGACTCACATACTTGTCAAGTTAACATCACACTTCTGACAAGATTTAATTCAACCCGTTAAGTTAATATCATACCTCTAACGATAAAAGTTCTCCTAGATCCCTCGCGAGTGTAGGCTCACTTATTATTCTTGTCAACAGAATAACAAGTCCACTTAAAAATATTGTTAGGCTAACATTACACCTCTAACAGTGTTTTCATTAAATCTCCAGCTGAATCTTAGTCAAGTTAATACCAAACCTCTAATGAAAACTCATTTGTAATTCTCTGTGGGGGTACAAATTTCACTTTTCATTCTCATTTATAGATTGGCAGGTCCACGAGAACTATCCTACTCCTGTCAAGTTAATATCACATCTCTGACAGCATTCTTGAATTCCTAAAACAGGATTTTCCCTAAACTTTGACTTGTTAAGATTATTATCACATTTTTAGCAAGTCAAAGGTCCTTACTTCTATTTGTCTGATTTTCAAGGCAAAAAGGAATTCAAGACAATATAATAAGACAAGAAAAGTGTCACTTTTCATTTATATTCAGCTCTCTTATACAATAAGATTGAGTGTTACAATAAAGGAGTACAAAGAAGTCCCTCTCTCTTAGTAAAAGGTTG
Source organism: Agave tequilana (assembly GCA_038442645.1). Lineage (NCBI taxonomy): Eukaryota > Viridiplantae > Streptophyta > Magnoliopsida > Asparagales > Asparagaceae > Agave > Agave tequilana. Next base: position 14,357 of record JAVJIF010033362.1, read on the forward strand.
CACTCACTCTTTGGCATTTCCACTACTCCAAATACAAGATGTTTGGAAGAGCGCCGAAGAAAGACTGATCAATGTGGAGACGATCGGATGCTGATTACACCATGATGCATGATGTAAACATTGAAGAAGCTCATTGCTGATCGAGAACAATAGTGTTTCTCGAGGTCAAAATGCAGAAACATATTCTGATTCCACCCGACCAACTGGTGTAGGTCATGATCCTTCGTTGATGAACATCTCCACCACCAGAAAGTCATCTAATGAGTATGGGTTTTTTCGTCGTGTCACTTCTGGGGGTAAAATTGGTGAAGGGAGGATCCGAGACCTTACAGGTGACGTCCTCTTTCCTGTGACCAGCAAGAGGACCATACCCATCACCATACCTACTGTGACCATGATAAACCCGAGGGCACTGTCGGTGCTTCATGGCCAATAAGGCCTTGACGGATGTCATCAATCGCGCAAATCCTCCTCGCCCATGAATAGGAGCCTTGATTTCTCCAGTGCTCGCCCATCAAACAAGCTCCTGGCCAAAATATTCTCCCAAGGGCCCAGCGAAGATGCAAAAGGCTGATTGAGACCACCATAATCTGCAAGGAACAAAAACCAGAAGGTTAAAATTTTGTTAAGGCAGAAACAGAAATATAAAAGTGTTGGCCCAATGGCCTTCCACTCTAGTTTTGATGATGATCAACTCATGTAGTTATGTTTACTAATATTCTTGTGTTTCTAAGTTTCAGATCATTAACAGGATATTAGTTGGTGATTAGCTTCAACAAGAGGTGTTTGGAAGCTTTTCATGGTGATTCCGGTGCCAAAGCTTAAAGATCATACTTTGCACTTGGAGGATCACGCGTTTGGGATCGAGTCTACTTGAAGATGGAAGATCGACAAGAAGACTTAGGTATCCTAGTTTAGATAGAGTTTTAGATCCATTTGTAAAGCTTAGTTTAGTTGATATGCTCAAGTGCACAAAACACACACGTTTCATGATTTGGTTTTTGGTTTTCATGAATAATAGATCAAAACAAGTTTACTTTATACCTATGTATATTAGATATGGTCTAGATATACATACATGCTTTAAACTTGCTAGACAAACTTATTTTGACTATCCTATTCATGTTTTGGAAAAATCAAGTTTGATAAAAATACAAGTTTGTTTTTGATAAAATTGGCAAGACACAAAAATGAATTGATATGTTGATATATTGTCTTGAAATTTTTATCACTTGTTTGATTTTCAATATAAATGATAAAACAATTTTTCTGTTATTTTTAAAAGAGATAAAAGATTTTTTAGAAATATTTTTCCAAATTTTCTGACCTTGTTTTTGTGCTGACAGGCTGGTCGGTCGACCATGACGGTCAACCACACCAAGGGCCGGTCGACCGTTCCGGTTCGACCGACGTGCACAGACGTGCACGTCTGTTAGGTACAGACACGGTCGACCGGGACGGTCGACCGAGTTGAGAGCTCTGCTCTCGGGTTTTCTCGGTCGACCGGGCCGGTCGACCGCAGTTGCCCAACGGTCATAATTCTGACCGTTGGCGGTCGACCGGACCGGTCGACCGGTGGCCTGTCAGGCTGCCACATCAGCCTAACGACTAGTTTTTCCTAGGGGCTATATATACCCCATTTCTCCATTGTTTTGGCTAAGATTTTTAGAGCTAAAAATTCCAGACTTTCTCTAGTGTTTAAAAGAGTTTTTAAAAGAGTTTTTAAGCCAAAAGATTTCATCTTATTTGTTTTGGGTTTTTGAAAATCAAAGAAAGTTAGGGTTTTGGGAGATTGTTTTGTTTTTCATTTTCTAACATTTACAAGTGATTTCCCAAGTAGTTTTTCTTTGTTGCTGGTTTCCAAAAACACCTTGTTTCCACACTTGAGCTATCACCTATCCTAATCTATTAGGATCTTGTTTTTGTGGAAAAAGAAAAGAGAAAAGAAAGAAAGATTGTGTTTGTGGTCTTTGTAACCACTTATTGTAAACCCTCCTTGCTTTTGTGAATCCCTCTTCGGTAGAGGTGATCGGAGTGGTATTGGTTTGGATCCCTCTTTGGTAGAGGTGATTGTGTTTGTTGTGAGCCTCTTCGGTAGAGGTTGTTGTTGTTATTGTTTGTTGTTGGCTACGGGCCGTATCCCTCTTCGGTAGTGGTGGATTGTGGTTGTATAGCCTCGGTGGCTTTGTAAGGTTGAGAGAGGAGTTCGGTACTCCTATAGTGGATTGGAAATCCTACACGGTGGTGTAGGCGGGGATGTAGAGTTGGGTACTCGAACCTCGAAACAAATCTTTGTGTTAGCGTTTGATCCAATTTCTCTCAACTCTCTCTCATTTACATTTGTGCTAGCATCATTTCATACAAGCATCATTCTTTCATTGTATACATATCTTATACATTGCTTGTGTTGCCTTGCATCTTTTATATTGCAATTCATTCTTATATGCTTGGCTTGATTGTGTGTATTTCATATTGCTTGGATTGCTTGTGTGTGTGTGCCTAACTTATACTCATCCAACAAGAGCTTCACATAGCACCTCAACCCATTTCAAGGGGAATCAAGGGGAGTTAGTCCAGAGCCTCGCAAGGGGAATTCGGCTACACTTGTTGTATTGTATTAGTTTGTGCACAATTTGCATTAGCTTCCGCATTTAGCGCACTTAGTTTGCATTAAGTTTCTTAGATTAGCACTTACACCTATTCACCCCCCCTCTAGGTGTTTTTCAATTGGTATCAGAGCTAGTGCTCCTGATACTTAGGCTTAACATCCTAGGAGTGATCCATTTGCTTGCTAATCTCATTTGCATTTGTTTGTTTGCACATTCATATATAGTTTACCATGGACTTCATGACCCCTCCTAGCTTTGACCCTTCCAACATTGATGTTTGGAAGTATAGGATGTCCATGTACCTAAAGACCCTAGGTTTGCATGTCTTCCTTGCCGCCACCAAGAGATGTTATCTTGGTGATGGTAATCATATAGGGGCCAATGCACAAGCCCTAGAGGCCATTAGAAGCACTCTTCCTAAAGATTATCTCTTATATGTTTCTAACATTGATTCCGCTTTTGCAGTGTGGAATCTATTATCAACAACCACCACCTCCAAGCTTCAAGAACAAATCCAACCGGAGGAATCTAGTGGAGAATCCGAATCACAATGCTATATGGTCCAAGGGAATGACTCCCTTGAGGTACAATCGGAACTTCAACTAGATAGTGATGATGCTAGTTCTTCATGTGATGATATTGTAGATCCCCATGCTTTAAATGAAGAACTTTCTATTGTTTGTGAAAAATTAATTGAAATTATAAAATTTTGAAAAAGAAAAGTCTAGGCCTTGAAAAAGAAATAAATGTTTGCATTCTAGACTTGATTGTGCTTTGCAAGAGAAAGATGAGATTTTGGATGAAAGGGATTCATTAAAATGTCAACTTGATCTTGCACTTAAAGAAAATAATTTTTTGAAAAATAAAAATGATTGTGATAATGTTTTGAAAAATAATGATGTTTTATCTTCAAAGATTGAATTTGTTTTAAGAGAAAACGAGTCTTTGAAAAATGAAATTGTTTCATTACAAAAGAATTAGACATTTGTGTTAAGAAAAATGAATCTTTGAAAATTAAGATTGATTCACATGTTTGCCATGCTAGGGTAGTATCACACACACCTCCTATTGCATGTGCCACCTCTTCTTTAATTAACAATGAGATATCCATGCTAAAGAAGAGAGTAGATTGTTTGGGCTCCACTATGAGCCAATGTGCCATGAACCACACACGCTTGGAAACTTGGTTCGAAAGAAACAAGTTCCATCCTTTATGCATGCACACCCATCACGGCATACACATGCTTCACACGAACACCATCATCACATGTATGCTCATGTGTACACATGTACACATTGCGGCCGAAAAGGCCATCTTGCTAAATTTTGCTATGATCGTTTACATGTTGAAAATTTAGCCAAGAAGTTTGTTTGGGTTAGAGAAGGTACTAACCCCCATGGACCCAAAAGAGTATGGGTACCAAAGACCACCCCTCCTATTTTTGATGTAGGTGTGGGCTCTCACATGACGTGAGAGTGATGACACCTTGGAGTGGATGCGTTCCGTACTTAAAGGAAATCATATGGATGCATCACTTTCAAGGGAAGAGACGGTGGAGAGGACCACCAAGTTTTGGAGACAAGGAGAGTTGCCTTGAGGTTTTGGTAACGATTCCTAAACTCCCATGCTTTCATATTCATTTGTTTATGGCATGTCTTTGATGTCTATGGATTAGTATGTTCATTCCATGTTTATTAGATCCTTGACATACATATATAGTATTTGAGACACACATGCTTGTATGAACCCATTCTTAGTGTTCTCACTTTTGTTAAACTATAATGTACATCATGAATCTAATACATGTGAATTTACATAGTAATCATGTTTTAGTTCTATCATGATGAGTTTTATATTGTGTTTTAATGCTTCATGTTTTGAATATATGTTTAGATGTTAGTTTCATTAAGACTAGTTATATATTTGTACATATGATGGGCTACAATAAATCTATATATGTTTGGGATTGAATGCTTGTTTGTTCCCATTAGATGTGCTAGTATAGTCTAGTTTTGATGATTCATACATTTTAAACTTGTATTCCATTTTTGGTATTTGTTTTTATGATTATGAGTTTTCATTTCATGTATATGTGTATTTTGCCAAACTTGAAGATATACATGTATACCCCTTGAGTCATTTGCCTTTCATGCAAATATCTTTTGGACTCAAAGTGTGTTTAAAGGATATGTATGTATACTTCTTGTGTTGACAAATCATACATATACCTTGAAAAGAATTGGTATCAAATTGTTTTAATGAAAAGCTAAATTTTCATACTTTTCATGCTTTTCATGTTTTCATGATTGTCATGTTTATTGTGTCAATATTTAACTTCATGTATATATCCATCTTATCCAAACTATTGACTATACATGAGTATCCTTTTTGAGCCACGTGCCTTAATGCATATATTTTGTGGACTCGTTATGTTTTGGATATGTATGTATACTATAGTTTGTATTAGACATACATATGCTTTGAAGATTAGATAGTTTTGATGATTTCGTGTTTTTAGGAATAATTGAGCTTAATTGAACATGTTTTCATGATTATGGTCTTCATTTGGTAGTGATTTTCAAACTAAACCTAATTTTCAAATCTATTTTTGAAAACCCCTACCATCTATGGGAGGATGGATGGGCGATTATGCCTTGTATGCTTCATTGAAAATCTTTTACCTTGTGCATATGAAGGGTGGTAGGTTATGAGATATACACTTGATTTTATTGCTATGTCAATTGGTATCATTGAACTCTTTCAATTGGTATCATTTTGATCCTTTTTGTATACTCATATGTTTATTGTGTATGTATATTTTCAATTGGTATCATCTAATTGTGATTGGTACTCATTCTATTTCATACACATATACTTGTTTTATTTGTGCTATTATATTTCTATATCTTGAACACAAATGTTGTTTATGCTAGTGCTTAAACTTCAACTTTACTTCAATTGATTTAGTTTTCAATTGGTATCCTATTACAAGCCTTGCATAATTTTTGTTGGTATTTATAAAGGGGGAGAAAATTCGATTTTCATATTTCAATTGGTATTTGTATTCCCACTCCCTTACTTTATGATTGAAAATTTTCAAATTGGTATCATATGTTCAAAATGAAAATATTCTACAATTGGTATCAAGATTCATGTTTAGATATTCAAGACTTATGTTTAATTTCAATTGTATCGATTGTTTTCATGATGATGATTTTCAATTGATATCTCAAAATTTTGTTTAAAGAGAATACACAAAAGTTTTGATTTGTATTTCTTATATGCAAGGAGAGCTTAACATCTCTCTTACATATGAATTCATGTTGAGTATATTATAAATTGAGGAGCTTGACAACTCTTCTTTATATGATATACGTGGTAGGGGGAGCTTCACATCTCCTCTTATGCATTACATAATATGTGTTATGTGAATTGGGGCTTGTCATCCCTTCTTCATGTAATGCATATGTGTAGGGAAGCTAACTTAGCGTCTTCCTCTTCATGAATGTATATAGCATATAACATTTATTGATCTTTGTTTATTTTCTTTTGGTATCAAGATGCTTCATTGACATATTTTCAATTGATATCATATTTTTAAAGTCACCCCTTATTGACTTTGTTTTTTTTTTGTTTTAGACAAAAAGGGGGAGAACATTGTCTTTTATTGTTTTGTTTGACATAAAGGGGAAGAAAGATTTTTACCCCTCGTTTTATTTATGTTTTGATTACCCCTTTGTTGATGATTGACAAAAAGGGGGAGAAAGATTTATGAAGTTTTATATGCATGCTTATGTTTATGCATATAGTATGTTTTAATCTCTAGAATCTCAAGAATATTAAGTTTAATTGATTTATAGAGTTTGCTTTGTAATTGGTATCTAGAGCTTATTTTGTTTTGAATATTCCATTTGATATCTAGAACCATTTATTGTTTATGCATATGCATGTTTCATGTTTAATTTTCATTACATATATTTATTGTTTATCCCCATGCATGAGTTAAGGGGGAGCTTCCTTGAAGCTTATCTTTAATCCATGCATATATAACTCCATGAGTTTTGTCATCATCAAAAAGGGGGAGATTGTTGGCCCAATGGCCTTCCACTCTAGTTTTGATGATGATCAACTCATGTAGTTATGTTTACTAATATTCTTGTGTTTCTAAGTTTCAGATCATTAACAGGATATTAGTTGGTGATTAGCTTCAACAAGAGGTGTTTGGAAGCTTTTCATGGTGATTCCGGTGCCAAAGCTTAAAGATCATACCTTTGCACTTGGAGGATCACGCGTTTGGGATCGAGTCTACTTGAAGATGGAAGATCGACAAGAAGACTTAGGTATCCTAGTTTAGATAGAGTTTTAGATCCATTTGTAAAGCTTAGTTTAGTTGATATGCTCAAGTGCACAAAACCACACGTTTCATGATTTGGTTTTTGGTTTTCATGAATAATAGATCAAAACAAGTTTACTTTATACCTATGTATATTAGATATGGTCTAGATATACATACATGCTTTAAACTTGCTAGACAAACTTATTTTGACTATCCTATTCATGTTTTGGAAAAATCAAGTTTGATAAAAATACAAGTTTTGTTTTTGATAAAATTGGCAAGACACAAAATGAATTGATATGTTGATATATTGTCTTGAAATTTTTATCACTTGTTTGAGTTTCAATATAAAATGATAAAACAATTTTTTTGGTATTTTTAAAAGAGATAAAAGATTTTTTAGAAAATATTTTTCCAATTTTCTGACCTTGTTTTTGTGCTGACAGGCTGGTCGGTCGACCATGACGGTCGACCGCACCAAGGGCGGTCAACCGTTCTGGTCGACCGACGTGCACAGACGTGCACGTCTGTTAGGCACAAACACGGTCGACCGGGACGGTCGACCGAGTTGAGAGCTCTGCTCTCGGGTTTTCCTCGGTCGACCGGGCCGGTCGACCGCAGTTGCCCAACGGTCATAATTCTGACCGTTGGCGGTCGACCGGACCGGTCGAACGGTGGCCTGTCAGGCTGCCACATCAGCCTAACGGCTAGTTTTTCCTAGGGGCTATATATACCCCATTTCTCCATTGTTTTGGCTAAGATTTTTAGAGCTAAAAATTTCAGACTTTCTCTAGTGTTTAAAAGAGTTTTTAAAAGAGTTTTTAAGCCAAAAAGATTTCATCTTATTTGTTTTTGGGTTTTTGGAAAATCAAAGAAAGCTAGGGTTTTGGGAGATTGTTTTGTTTTTCATTTTCTAACATTTACAAGTGATTTCCCAAGTAGTTTTTCTTTGTTGCTGGTTTCCAAAAACACCTTGTTTCCATACTTGAGCTATCACCTATCCTAATCTATTAGGATCTTGTTTTTGTGGAAAAAGAAAAGAGAAAAGAAAGAAAGATTGTGTTTGTGGTCTTTGTAACCACTTATTGTAAACCCTCCTTGCTTTTGTGAATCCCTCTTCGGTAGAGGTGATCGGAGTGGTATTGGTTTGGATCCCTCTTTGGTAGAGGTGATTGTGTTTGTTGTGAGCCTCTTCGGTAGAGGTTGTTGTTGTTATTGTTTGTTGTTGGCTACGGGCCGTATCCCTCTTCGGTAGAGGTGGATTGTGGTTGTATAGCCTCGGTGGCTTTGTAAGGTTGAGAGAGGAGTTCGGTACTCCTATAGTGGATTGGAAATCCTACACGGTGGTGTAGGCGGGGATGTAGAGTTGGGTACTCGAACCTCGAAACAAATCTTTATGTTAGCGTTTGATCCAATTTCTCTCAACTCTCTCTCATTTACATTTGTGCTAGCATCATTTCATACAAGCATCATTCTTTCATTGTATACATATCTTATACATTGCTTGTGTTGCCTTGCATCTTTTATATTGCAATTCATTCTTATATGCTTGGCTTGATTGTGTGTATTTCATATTGCTTGGATTGCTTGTGTGTGTGCCTAACTTATACTCATCCAACAAGAGCTTCACATAGCACCTCAACCCATTTCAAGGGGAATCAAGGGAGTTAGTCCAGAGCCTCGCAAGGGGAATTCGGCTACACTTGTTGTATTGTATTAGTTTGTGCACAATTTGCATTAGCTTCCGCATTTAGCGCACTTAGTTTGCATTAAGTTTCTTAGATTAGCACTTACACCTATTCACCCCCCCCCCTCTAGGTGTTTTTCAAAAAGCAGACGTGGTTTGAAGTGGTAAACTTCAGACGCAGAAATGACCAGTGCAAAAATTCTAAAGTTTTGTTAAGGTAATAGCATAAAAACTGATGGACAGACGCGCTTGAAGTTGTGGACTTCAGATGCGGATTTAACCAGCACACATCTGAACGCGCTCTGGTTTTAGACCCGCATCTAAATACGAGATGCAAGGTACACAAACGCAGAAGTCGCCACACCTGCGTTTGAGAAATAGGGGTTGCCACAACCAAGTCCAGAGGCCCCGAAAGAATTAAAATTCTTTAAGTCAAGAACCTCAAACGCGGACTTTATATACAAAGCTGTGTCTCCAGATCCAAATACAGAGTTCATCACACTCGCATTCAAAGGATTTTGAGTTAGAATTCGAGGTCAATCAACTCACGCTTCATCAAGAAGTCTAAAAGATGCGACTTTCGAATAACGGGCGCATCAGTCAGATTTCCAGAGAAAGATCAAGAGATCGACTCTCTTCGAGAGGCAAGAAAACAGAAACTCAGCGGGACTGAGTATTCCATGGCAACAAGCAGTTCCTACCCACAGAAGAATTCTTTAGATGTTGAACTTTATGCATCAAGGCGCAGTCGTAAAAGGTACTTAAAGCGATGCTTTTTGATCTTAAAATCACTTGACAGTGACAATCTCTGAAAAAGATTAAAGGCAAGCATGAAAGCTTTGAGTTCTCGCTGTCCATTGGAACACATCCCCTTGAAGAGAAGAAAAATAAGTCAAGACGAAGACCCTCAAAGTGCATGCTCTTAAGGGAAACAGTCTAAATAATAGACTGTTAAGAAGATGATGCCTATTTATAGGAAAGCCATGAGGCTTACAATTAATGGAGTAAAAATCAGAGCCATCAGCCTTAATTCCTGCACGAACGTCAAAGCCCAATAAGGAGCTGACACGTGGATTGCCGCTTCGGGAAACATCGGGGGACACAAGTCCCAATCGTCAACGCTGACTTGGCATTTAAAGATCTAACAATATTTTTAAGACGGCCTGCATGTGATTCTTAGGAGGCTGCGTCAGGCGCGGACTCAAAGGTCGCGTCCTGAAACCCGCGTCCTTTCATGAACCCGAAAGCTGCGTTCCTTTCATACCTACTGAAGGGGCCACAACTGCGTCTTCCGAAATGGTCCAAAGTCATATCTCCTCAACAAGCTGGGTCCACCGAATTGCGTCTTGAGTTCACACCAATTCACAAGGCTTTAAAGCTGCATCCTGAAGTTTACGTCCTCAACAACCAGCCAAGACCCGCAAGTCATTCTCGAGGAGCCCAGAACTGTGCCTCCATTGTAAGATGAAAGCCACATCTCCATCATTAACTCAACACAACCTGAGTTTGTGCCCTATCAAGGGACTAGAGCCACATCTCTATGGAGCCAGTGTCGCGTACCCATCAACTAGTTGAGATCCATGCGTCAGTCTTGAAAAGCCTAAGACCGCGTCTCCACTGCATGCTGAATTCTGCATTCTGTCAGAATCAAGGGCCGCGTCATGGATCCGCGTCCTTCCATAAGTATAAAGGCCGTGTTCCCTCTACTGAAGAACACAAATTCGCATCTCAGAATGATGCCTTTTTGTCTTTAAGCCAAAGCCTTATCCTTATCAAAAGAAAATTTTGCTCGTCTTCTTTGGTGAGCCTGAACGGCGTCTCCATTAGTGAGTCAGAGTCGCGTTTTTCAGAATTGCGTCTCCACTACAAATGAGAGTCGCGTCTCGCTCAAGAACTCAGTTCAGCCTGAGTTTATTGTTCATGGTCGTACTCTATGAAAATGACTAAAGACTGCGTTTTCACAAACAGCCAAGGATTACGGTTATGAAAACCGAGTTCATTTACAACCAGTAAAGAATCTGAAAGGATAAAGATGAGACAAAATTTTGAAGACTTTTATTATTTGATTCAAAAATGATAAAAGTAATATAGACACTCTTATTCGACAAATGGAGTGTTACAAAAAAAAAGGGAACAATACAAAAAGGAGAAGAAGGCTAATAATCCTGCTTCGCCAAAGAACAGATTTATTCCCAGAGGCGATGCATCTCGTGCTGACGTGCCCTTTCAGCCTCCACCAGAGCTTAGACCCGCAGCTCCTCCTCAGACAAAAATCTCTTCGTAACCAGTTGCGCCTGACGAGACTCCAATCTAGAGGAATGAGCAGAGAGGTTTTCTTGAACCTTTGTCCTGATTATTTCCAGCTCCTCCACCTTTTTCTAGCAGCAACAAGTTTCTACTCATTGGTCTCGATCAAGGCTTATGCCCTGGCAATGGTAATTCGAGCAGTGGCGATAACCTCCTCTGCACTCCGTATGACGATTTTAGATTCCTTGGAATCGCCAATCAGTCTTTGATGGTCAGCTTGGAAATGCTAGAGATGGCGGGCCTTTTCAGCTATTTGTTCCTCCATCTCCTTTCGCTCATGTTCTTAAGTTGCAAGAAGCTTACTCACTGTCGACCGAGCCTCATCCATTGAGCCAGCATTCTCCAGGGTCTTGAGCTCCTTCAGATGACTCCCAGTTGCTCAAGCAGCATCAGGCATGCCCTAGCCTGTGAAGGACCCCAGTATGACCAATGTTCTCGATCTGATTTTCGAGAAGCATTCGGGCAAACTCGAAAGAACTACCCCCAGAAAGGATCAGGTCAACACAGGACCTTATGGAAGCAAAAAATTGTTGCACCATTTAACGTGCTAGATCTTCCATGATGTCATTACCCAGAGATAACCCTACTGATGTACTCCCAGACCCCTTTTCCGTAACGGAATGAGAAATGGGGACCAGTTCAACTTATGCAGGGGTATGACTGACAACAGGCTCATCAGACACTGAGGTAGTCGCTAATACCTCGGGACAGGTGTTGTCATAGCAACTTCCGCAGCAACAGAAGTAGCAGCAAACTCTATGGCACTGGGTTCCCCAGCTAACGTTTGAACTGTACTACCTTCTGCAATCTTCTGCACCAATGCTTGCCGCAGGATGCTCTACTTGAGCTACCCCAGTGCTCTCTGCAAACCATAATATTAAATGTCAATGGTAACGATAAAAAGGAGAATATCCAATACGTCAGTATTCTCTTATCAAGTTGGGGATCTGAAGATGGCAAATCCCTGGATAGGTCACGTGGGGATGAGGCCTCCCCGACCTCGACGGTTCAATCTCTTGAGGCATTCCGGTAATAGAAGCCTCAAGGCCCTCCTGCTGGGCCAACTCTTAGATCATCTCCTCAATGTGGGAAGAAGTTTTGGCTTCATTACCGGCAGCCTGCCTTGTAGAAGAAAGTCAAAAGATAATATTAGATCTCGTTCCTAACTTGAGGGGAAACCAGTTCAGGAAGGCAAAGAAAGCACCTTCAGTAGCAGCGATCATTGCTATTGGCGAAGCTGTCACAGGGTCGTAACCCTGTATCTCTTCCTCTGTGATGTGCGAGAATTTGCTTGTGTCCGGAAGAGCAGGTTCGTCGCCAAAATCGATCTCCTCGCTAGAGTAATATCCATGTTCTTCAGACGAGGAAGACGATAACTCAACACAGGCAATCTCAACGATCGAAGCTTTACCGCCGAGGACCCCAGTAATAGGGCTGGGATTGATAATCCGCGAGGGTGGCATCAATATACCAGGCGGCCCAGACTGTTGCACCTCCACCCTTCCCTCGGGGACTGAAGAAGGCTCGGACTGAGTTGAGATTCTCAGAATCTCCACATCATCCCTCCCCACCAAGTCAACTTCTAATCGCTCGACCTCTTCAGCCATGACAGGCTCACCCGTGAGTTCCCCCTCTTCCAAGATCATGGGGCCCTTGCTGCGTAGACCGTGAGGAAGAAGGATGGGGACTTCCTCTTGAAAGTACACCTAGAGGGGGTGAATAGGTGTACAGCTAATCTAATGACAAATAATACAGAATTAAAAACTAAATGCAACACGCTTAGTGTAACCAAAGAGTGTAGCCGAATTCCCGGTGAAGGGCTCTGGACTAACTCCTCTTGATTCCTCTGAATAAGAGTTGAAGTGCTATATGAAGCTCTCTTGGTTTAACACAAGTATGGCACACAAACAACAATACCAATCATATAAGTATGAATGAGTAATATGAATGATGCAAGGCACAAAGTAAGAGAGAGAGTTAGAGAAAGTGGATCAAACGCAAACACAAGGATATGTTTCAAGGTTCGAGCACACAGCTCTACGTCCCCGCCTTCACACAGAAGGATTTCTACTAACTCGTCAACACAGGACTTCCCACACAGGGAACCTCCACTGAAGATTTAGGTAAATATAATTTGGGAGTACACAACTCCTCTCTCAAATACAACCTCTCACTAGAGGCAAGGCACAAAACAAATCACCTCTACACTTAGAGGGATAGGCACTTAGCCAAACAATGATCAACCTCTCACAAGAGGGATTAGGCTCAAAGCCACATAAACACAATCACCTCACACTTGAGGGATTCCAACACAACCTCCACGATCACCTCTACACAAGAGGGATACCAATACTATCACCTCTCACTACTGGGATATCACAATAAATGAAAGGTTTACCACTTGGTGATCACAAAGACCACAAACTAATTCTTTCTCACAAAATAATGATCCTATAAATAGGATAGATAGATAAGCTCAAGTGTTAGAAATAAAAGTGTTTGGAAATGAAAACAACAAAGAAAACACTTGGGAAAATCACAAGATAGATGTTGAAATAAAGATCAAAAACCAATTCCCAAATACTCTCTTTTTCTTTAAATTTTCGAACACTTTAAAAAAATAAAGATTGATCTTTTAAACCCAAAAACTCTTTTGAAAACTTGTTGTTAAACACTTGTAAAGGTGGGAAAAATTGCTTTCTAAAAACTTGTTTAAAACTATCCAAGAGATGGGGTATATATAGCCCCAAAACAATTTACCCGTTGGCAGTTGGAAAGGGCAGATTTGCCCTTCCGGTCGACCGCCCGGTCGGCCGGTACCAACGGTCTGATTACTGACCGTTGTGCCTCCGATCGACCAGCCCGGTCAACGAGACTGGATACAGAGAGCAGAGTGAAGGTACACCTAGAGGGGGGTGAATAGGTGTACGGCTAATCTAATGAACTAAATGCGGAATTTAAAACTAATTGCAACTACACTTAATGCAACCAACGAGTGTAGCCGAATTCTCGGTGAAGGGCTCTGGACTAACTCCTCTTGATTCCTCTGAATAAGAGTTGAGGCGCTATATGAAGCTCTCATGGTTAAGCACAAGTGAGGCACACACAAGCAAGCCATGCATATAATATATGAATAAGCAATATGATAGATGCAAGGCACAATATAAAGAGAGAGAGTTGAGTCAATAGATCAAACGCAAACAACAAGATGTGTTTCGAGGTTCGAGCACCCAGCTCTACGTCCCCGCCTTCACCTAGAAGGATTTTTAATCCACTAGCTTGTCCACATAGGACTCCCACACAGGGAACCTCCACCGAGGATTTGGGGCAACAACAACCGGGAGTACACAACTCCTCTCTTTACAAACACAACCTCTCACTAGAGGCTGGCACAAAGCCAACCCACAATATCAATCACCTCACAACTTGAGGGATAAGCACAAAGCCAAACAAGGATCACCTCACTCTTGAGGGATATACCCAATTGCACAACCTCCTCTACACTAAGAGGGAAAGGCACAAAGCCAATCAATGATAAGGGTTTACAACTTGGTGATCAAAAGACCACAAACCAATTTCTTTTCCCACAAGCACAAAGATCCTATAGATAGGATAGAATGAAACTCAAGTGTGAGAAAAACCAAGGAATGGAAAATAAATACTCAAAGAAAATCCTTAGGAAAAACTAGAAATAAAGATGAAGAAATTGAATCAAAACACTTTTCCCAAAATCACTTTTCTTTGATTTTCCAAACCCTAGAAAAACACCAAATTGAATGAAAACTATAGAGCCCAAAACTTCTTTTTGATTGCTACAAAAACACTAGAGAGTAGAAAATTTTTAGCTCAAAAATTCTTGGAGAAAACTTCTCTCAAATGGGTTTTTATAGCCTCTTTTAAAAACTAGCCGTTGCAGCCAAAAATGGTTAGAATTGACCATCCGGTCGACCGGCCAACGGTCTAAATTTGACCGTTAGTGACTGTCGGTCGACCGCGCGGTCGACCGCGCCCAGAACCAGAGAGCAACGGCTCTCGACCGGAACAACCCGAGAGTGGGTTGCTTTCAGTCGGTCGACCGCTCGGTCGACCGGCCCAAGGGGCTGGCAGCGTGCACGTTTGTGTGAACGTCTGGTCGATCGCTCCGGTCGACCGGCTCCTGGTCCGGTCGACCGTGCGGTCGACCGTGCGGTCGACCGCCAGAGCCTGGCAGGCACAAATAAGGATTAAAAACTTAGGTATTTTAATTTCAATAAATTCCCATAAAATCTATAAAAATTCACAAAAATAAGTTCAGTATAATACTTTGATATACAAACTTGTGTGAAAATTTCAACACAAATTTCAAACTTTTTGAACTATTTTTTGTGACTTAGAAATTTTGCCGAAAACCAAAATCCGTATTTTCTAAAACTTGGATTTTTCAAATGGAAATCTGATTTTTTTCAAACCTCATCCAAATACAAAAACATGATACTTAAACAACTTTTAGGCTTGATGTATATGTATATAAATCAATATACATAAAAGATATATATATCATTATTTTTGACAATAAATCTGAAAATATGTTTTGATAAAAATACCAAAACACCAAACACATGAATAGGCATATCAAAATAAGTTTGTTTACGATATGAAACATACATGTATATAGAACATATCTAATTTACATTTAAACAATGTAAACTTGTTTTGATCTATCTATTCATGAAAACCAAGATCGGTTAAACCAAAACCGAAAATCGAAATATGAAACGTGTGTGTGTGTTGTGAACTTGAGCATATCATACTATCTAATCTTTACACATGGATCTAAAACAAAAACTAAACTATGTACCGAGGTCTTCTTGACGAACTCCGTCTTCAAGTCGACTCGATCCAAACCGTGATCCACCGAGCTAGACTCCAACGAGTGCTATATATGATCTTTAACGCTCGGGCTCTTGAATCACCTTGTGAAAGCTTCCAAAACATTTTTGTTGAAGCTAATCACCTACTAATATCTTGGTTAAGGATTTGAAACTAAACATCACAAAATTATTAGTAAACATAACTACATGAGTTAATCATCATCAAAACCAGAGTGGAAGGCCTCTGGGCCAACAATCTCCCCCTTTTTGATGATGACAAAACTCATGGAGTTATATATGCATGGATTAAAGTTAAGCTTCAAAGAAGCTCCCCCTTAACTCATGCATAGCAATAAACAATAAAATATATGCAATGCATATTAAATATGAAAATGCATAAATATGCATAAAACAAGCTCTTGATACCAAAATAGCTCTTGATACCAAACATAAAACACAATACATAAAAAAAATGTTCTTGATATCAAACAAGACATGCACCAACATGCATATAAACTCAAATTCTTCTCCCCTTCAATCATCAACAAAGGGGTCAAAGACAAACCAATAAAAAACATATTCTTCTTTTTGTTTGAATCAAAAACCAATATGATACCAATTAAAAAATATATCAATGTTGAAAACAAATCTTGAAGAAACCAATCAAAATTTTGATACCAAAAATGAAAATATCTATATATATCTTTCATTACAAATTCTTACTTGATACCAATTGAAAGTAAACAAATAAGCATCTTGATACCAATTGTAAGTATTTTTCATTTTGAACATATGATACCAAATTAAAATTAAAATCATTTTTCATCATAAAGTATGGGAGTGGAAAGCGAAAGGTAAACAAAATACCAATTGAAAGATGAAATACAAATTTTCTCCCCCTTTATGAAATACCAAATAAAACGATGCAGAAGCTTGTATTAGGATACCAATTGAAAACTAATCAATTGAAACATGATAGATATTAAAAATCAAGCTTAGCATAACAAAAATTTGTGATATCCTTGAGCACAAATTAAACATATATGAGTATACAAAAAGAATGTCAATATTGATACAAATTGAAACGATCCAATGATACCAATTGAATAATAATAAGATCAAGTGCATAACTCATATTACCTTCCACCCATTTCATGCACAAGTTTAAAATGATTTTCAATAATATGCATACAAGGCATGGTCGCCCAACCAACCGCCCTTAGATGGTAGGGGTTTTCAAAAAGAGGTTTGAAAATATAGTATGTTTGAAAAACTCTACCAAATGAAGAATACAGCAATTAGCTATATGAGAAATTTGTAAACTAGTACGAAATCCTTTAAGTAAGGAATAAAACAAAATTATATTTCATGAAAAACATGTAAATCACATGGTCACTAAACACTCAAAATAAGGCACATATCATACTCATGAAAATAAAATCATGAGAATACATTTAAATGAAGTGAGTGTACAAATGTTATGTGAAGAACATAATCATGAAAGGTAGGCAATAAGCTCAATTGAAATTCCTTTAAACATGAAAACATGAAAATCATCAAAACTAAATTTTCATTAAAATAATTTATACTTCAAAGCATATGTATGTTTTGACAAAACAAGAAGTATACATACATATCCCTAAAAACAATTGAGTCTATAATAAAAGATTTGCATGAAAAGCAAATGACTCAAGGGTATACATGTATATCTTAAGTTTTGGCAAAATAGACATATACATGAAGTGAAAACACATGATCATAAAACATGTCCAAGATGGGGAATACAATTAAAATGCATGATCATCAAAACTAGGCTATACTAGTACATCTAATAAGTACAAATGAGCGTTCAAGCACAAACATGTAATAATCTATTTGTGGCTCATTAGTTGTACAAGTATATATATCCAAGTTTTAATAAAAACTAACAATCAAACATGAAATCAAATCATGAAGAATAGAAATCAAAACAAAAACTCATAAACATACATATGATCATTATGACAAATGCACATGCATTAGATCTATGATAAACATAATAGCTAAACAATGGTGAGAACACAACATATGGGTCCATATAAACATGGTGATCTCAAATGCTATACATGCATGTCAATGATCTAATAATCATGGCATTTAACATACTAATTAAAACATGCTAAAACTCGATAATGTGGAAAGCATGTAAATATAAACGGGAGTTAGAGATCGATACCAAAACGATGAAGGCACCTCTCTAGTTCTCCAAATCAAGGTGGTCCTCTCACTAAACTCCCCTTGAAAGTGATGCATCCAAATAGTTCTCCTTAAGCTCAGAACGCATCCACTTCAAGGCACCATCACTCTCATGTCATGCGAGAGCCCACACCTACATCAAATACAATAGGGGTGGTCTTTGGTACCCACACTCTTTTAGATCCATGAGGGTTAGTACCTTTCCTAACCCAAGCAAACTTAGTTACTAAATTTGCATCATGTATACGATCATAACAAAACTTAGCAAGGTGGCCCTTACGTCCACAATGTGTACAAGTGTACACATGAGCATACATAGTGTTGTGTACATGAACGTGTGAAGCATGTGTTGCCGTGGATGGTGTGCATGCAAAGATGAAACTTGTTTCTTTCGAATCAAAGATTCCAAGCGTGTATGGTTCAAAACACATTGGCTCATAGTGGAGCCCAAACAATTCACACTCTTCTTAAGTAAAGATATATCATTTTCAATCTTAGAAGAGGTGCATGCAATAGGTAAGCTAGGAGATGAAGCTACATTAGCATGGCAAACATGTGTAGACAAATCATTTTGCAAAGAAATATTTTTCTTTAAACAATCTTTTAATTATTGTGAAATCAAATTTATTTGTTTTTCAAGGAATTATTCTCTTTAATACAAACTCAAATTTTGAATTTAAATCCTCATTTTTCTTCAAAATATATTCACAATCATTTTTACTTTTCAAAATTTTGTTTTCATTAAGTGCAAGATCAAGTTGTGATTTAAGTGAGTCACTTTCACTTGAAATCTCATCCCTTTCTTGCAAAACATTTTCAAGTCTAGAAGATAAATTTTTATTTTCTTCATTTAAAATAAGATTATCCTTTTTCAAAAGTTTGTATTTAGAAATCAAATCTTCACAATTTTTAGCAAGTTCATCATTCATGGCTTGTGCCTCTAAACACTCATTGCAATATGAACTAGTGCTAGCATCTAGTTGAGATTCCGATTGTACCTCAAGGGAGTCATTCCCTTGAACCATGAAGCAACATTCATCAGACTCGTCTCTTCTAGATCTTCTCATCTTATCGATAATCTTTGGCAGCTCGGCAGAAGTTAAAATGCTCTATACTGCAAAAGCGGACTCATAGTGAGAAAACACATGTAGATAATCTTTATGTAGAGATGCTCTAAGTGCCTTTAGGGCTATTGCATTGGCCTCTATATGCTTGCTATCTTTAGGGTAGGATTCCTTGGTGATGGCAAGGTAAACATGCAAGCCTAGGGTTTTTAAATGACAACTCATAAGAACCTTCCATATGTCAAGTTTAGAGATATCAAACTTGGGAGGAACATCCATGAGTGCAAACTATATGTGTGCAAATGCAAATGCAAATGAAGATTAGCAAACCAAGATCACACTCCTAGGTAATTAAACCAAATATCAGGAGCGTAGGCTCTGATACCAATTGAAGGTACACCTAGAGGGGGGTGAATAGATGTATGGCTAATCTAATGAACTAAATGCGGAATTTAAAAACTAATTGCAACTACACTTAATGCAACCAACGAGTGTAGCCGAATTCCCGGTGAAGGGCTCTGGACTAACTCCTCTTGATTCCTCTGAATGAGAGTTGAGGCACTATATGAAGCTCTCATGGTTAAGCACAAGTGAGGCACACATAAACAAGCCAAGGATATAATATATGAATGAGCAATATGAATAGATGCAAGGCACAATATAAGAGAGAGTTAGAGTCAATGGATCAAACACAAACAAAAAGATGTGTTTTGAGGTTCGAGCACCCACCTCGAAGCACCTAGCTCTACGTCCCTGCCTTCACCTAGAAGGATTTTGAATCCACTAGCTTGTCCACACAGGACTCCCACACAGGGAACCTCTGATTGAGGCTAACCTGCACAAAAAAATACGAGATATAGAACTTAAAAAGAGAATGTGCAAGTGCTCAATTCTTACCGCTATAGTAAGTGGCTATGCGGGTCGTGATTCACAAGGAGGGTTTGCGATGGAAGCGTTACAGTTCTTTATTGAAATCTTATGAACATAAGCGAAAGTTCTTCTCTATTTTAAAGTTAACAAAAAGAAAAAAAAAGTATGTTAAAGTTAGAAGAAGATGAAAGATGAAGAAGGTGAAAATTATGAAACGATGAAAAGCGACTATGTACAATGAAGTGGAGAAGAAAGAGTTGGAGGAGGTGGTTGGTGATCTAAACTAAGAAAGAAAAGAAAAGAAAGAAAGAAAAGTGTAGAAATACTTACCTAGGTTGATTGATGACTTACTTGAAAACCGTTGCATGTTCTACCTTTACTTCGGAGGCGTTCAACGCATAGATCATAAGCTCGAGCTCAGTCCCCGTGCACATTATATCGTCAAGCCTAGCAAGAACGAAGTGATGCGGATCTTGGAAGAAGAGAACGTCTTCATGAACTATCGTTGGCTCTCACGTAGCTTAGTTATACTTGCTTTGGAATTCACTTGTACACTCAACAACAACAACCAAGGTAAAGTAGAAGAGGAAGACGAAATTAAAGAAATACAAACATAAAAAGAACTTTTACCTTTATTAATTGCAGAGACAATGGAAGAAAGGAGGAGGTACATCGTCGGTGTCACTCTCAACTTCAGCCTCTCTCTTACTTACATGAATCTTCTTCTACCCTAAGTTTACATACAAGTTACATAACAAGAGAAGAAAAACCTAAACTACAAAGAATTAAAACTAGGCTAAATCCTAATCTGCATTGGCGTCTCTTTTCAGCGCAGATAATGGCCTTTTATAGGCATAAACCCAACAACCAGAATCCCGGGAGGTCGGGGGAGCAAACGCTCCCCCTAACTCCCCAAGATTGCCGCGGAAACGCGGCTTTTGCCGTGTTTCCGCGGCAAGGCTATGGCCAGGTGGGCCACACCTGTTGGTGGGTCTCCCCGGTTTATCCCTCTGACTTTATCTGGAGTTGGTTTTGCAGTTTGGCTCCGAGATTTTGAAGAAATGGCCTTGGATTCTTGGCTTTAACCGATCGATCCTGAGAGGATTCTTCTCAACCAGTTTCAACCTCTTGATTTTGCCCTGATTTAGTGTGTGCGAATTAATTCTGATTTAATTCAGAATTTTTGTTGGGCTTTGGGCTCATTTCTCTTCAACTCCTTAAAGATTGGGCCTGCAAATAAATTAAATAAATAATTAGGACAATGCCGGCTTTTATTCTAAAATAAGTATGGAAATGTGACATTAATATGCAACATTAGCGACCAATCACACCCCCATACCTATCTTTTGCTCGTCCTCGAGCAAAACAGCTAAATTATTCTAAGGATTATTAGACCACTTTCGCAGGTCGCACGATTGCACTGAGCATGTGCAACAAGCCGTTAAACCTCTAGGTTTTCCCTAGAGGACGAGTTTTGTCTCGTGAGGGTTTTCAGCGGATTGCACCCACAAAATCCATAAAGAAAGGGAAATAAAGAGTTAGTATTTTCGAAAAGCATTTTGAAAGAGAAAAATATTTGAAATATGATTGTAAGATCTAAGCAATCTATAAATTATAGGAAAACTGAATTTTTCATTCCTAAACTTAGTCTCTATTCAAAAATTTGTTATCAATCAAAGTAAGGAGTCAAATTGTACTTATCATCTAGTCTATTACTTTACCCTAAGTCATATGTACCTTGTGAATGTGAAAATTTTGACTAAGGGTTCATTAACTCTAACTCTTATGCCTTATTTATTTATATATACTTTTTTCATTCCTCAATTTCATTAGGCTTTCTAATCTGCCCATGTAACGAGCATTCAGTCGGTGACACCCAAACCGGACGGTTTTAGGGCACCAGGTGAGAAAACACCCCTAAAGACTTAAACACTCGAGCAGATAAGGCCACGAAACCAAGGTTTTTATTTATACGATGCACCCCTTTTAGGCGTGAACACTTATGCTTCATGAGGCATAAATACCCAGCTTAATCAGAGGATACATTTTTTTTCTTAAACTTATCTAATCATCTTTCGCATAAATACTAAGGCTTGCTTAGGCCAAAGCACCTAGCTAATCAATAATTAGATTTGTTTATCTTTTTCTGTTTTTTTCTTTTTTTTTCAAACTCATCTAATTATCTTTTGCATAAATACTAAGGCTTTCTTAGGCCAAAGCACCTAGCTAATCAATAATTAGATTTGTTTATATATATATATATATATATTTTAAGGCATAAGAATCTTTGTTTTTGAACCCTAAGTGTGTAAGTGTATGAAGTGTGCATATATCATCAAGGTAAAGATCAAGACCAAATTACTTTGACAAATTATCTTCCTAACTCTAAAATCAAACAAATAATCTTATTTTGACCAAGTATAAGAAATCCTAATTTGGATTTTCCTATTCCTTAAAATTAACTTAATTTCTTACAAAAATAAGTCAAATATTGTTTCTATTTTCAAAAGTTTTAAAAGTAAAGAAAAATGTTAATTTTTTTTTTTTTACAAAAAGAAAAGTTATGTTAGACCCTCCCCCCACACCTATCTCATGCATTGTCCTCAATGTATGAATTAATGCATAGATGCATGAAAAAGACGACAGGGAAGGAAAGTGTTACCTTAAGGTGGTGGTTCCGGTGGTGGTCTGATTGGTCCACGAAACGCGGCCCAATCAACTTTTCTTGGGTCTCGAAGGAACCTACCAGAAGTATCTTTAATATAACCCATTATAAAGATGTATCCATAAAGGATTTTTATTAAGTATTTAACCCATCTAATGTCCATATTCCATAACTAATTTCGGAGTCAAATTTGTCAACCACCTCATCCCAGAATGGAGTATGAAATGATAGAACGGTTGACTTGGACTCAGGAAGGACAGGAACTAATACTGACTCGAGAAGGTGACTTAAGTCTAGTAAAGGTTCAGGAGTCGAAATTGGTTCAAGAAGCGGGTCCAAGTCAAGAAGTTGAAACTCTAGTCCACATGTATTTTCTAACAATGAAATGTGACTTAATATGGGTGATTCCAGTTCAGGAATGATAGGTAGAGGAATCAAAACTGACTCTAAAATATTACTCAAGTTTGGTAACAAAACAGGAGTCAATATTGATTCAGAAAGGTGAACTGGATCACAGATTTGAGAATCTAGGTCACATATCTCATTGAGTTCAATATCATAAAATTGAGAACTTGCCAATTTGGCAATAGGATTTTTAAAATTGTATAATTGGTCAAGTTCAATATGATCCTCAAGAATGGGTGATTCAATTTCATGATGAATTGGCACAGGATTCAATGTTGACTCAGAAAAAGATTAAAATCAGGTGAAGATACCGGAGTCATAATTGAACCAGGAAGTAGAATTGAATCACTAAGTTGGGGTTCAGGATCATATTCATTTTTAAGTTCTATTTCAGGAAAGGGAAAACTTGCTAAACTGTCAATATCTTTTTCAAAATTTGGAGTTTGGGCAAGTTCAAATGGTTGTTCTGAAATAGAATCTTGATTTCCAAAACTACATGACTCTTCGGCTCTAACAGATTGGTAAGTGACATCAGGACGGTGGAAACGTAGAGATTTGACCATCATATCTATGTCACGATTTCTAGCATTTTGAGCATGAGTCATGGCTTCAAGCATCTTTTCATAGTTGATGGGTTCATTGTCTTGTTGAAAAGATGAAGAGTTATTTTGGAAGTGGTAGTAAAATTGTGAGTCCATCAGATTTTGTGATTGTTGTTTGGACTCACGCATACTCCTTTCCAAAATTGATGGTTTCCTATTTTGGACGGGTGGAACTGAGTATGAATCTTGAAAATATTGTGGACTAGGTGGAGAAGGAGGACAAGGTGGTTGGAAATTATGCTCGGGGGAGGTGAATCCCCACTGACTCGGTGAAGAGTTGAAATCATTATGGAAGTTATAGTTATTAGATGGGGGGTATGGGTCATATTGATTCGGATAAGACCTATCCGGCATACTAGGTTGGTTAAAGTCATGATATGCCGGGTTGGTAATATCCGAAAAAGAGTTTGATGTGTAATATGGATTATTATTATAGTTGAAAAAATTATTATTATAAGCCATATCACACAATGGAATACAAACAAAAAAACAAACAAATAAACAAACAAGAAAGAAAAAATTCTAACCTAAGTTAGGGTAGACCTAGACCTAGACGACTCCTAACTGGTTAGACTGTCCACGGGAGGTTGAATGTAGACCTTGACCACAAGCTAATCAGCCAGGTCAGGGCAAGGTTGGTGGAGGTTTTCCGTCAAAAGACGTTCCTTAATTAAATAACCACCAACCTTCAGGCTTTCGGCCCTTAATCCCTTTCCTAGACACTGATTTGGCAAGAGTCAAGTTCCAACACCTTTTCCCCTTAGGATAATCTCCTAATTGAGTCCGAGATGTTCCTAGGGCC
This sequence comes from Agave tequilana, assembly GCA_038442645.1. Taxonomy (NCBI): domain Eukaryota; kingdom Viridiplantae; phylum Streptophyta; class Magnoliopsida; order Asparagales; family Asparagaceae; genus Agave; species Agave tequilana. The sequence continues at coordinate 38,790 of JAVJIF010033362.1, forward strand.
AACGTCTACTCATTTTAAGTTAGGCTTGGGTTAGTGAGTGCTTGGATTCTGATTTTTGGGCTAAGGAAGGGTGATTAAATCCCCACCTTATCTTGTTATTGGGTTGGTGCCCTTAAAATCAATTAGTGCAAGTGTACAAGATATGTAAGATTCACTCAATGCGATATAAATCAACCAATAAGTGATTCCTATGCTAAATGCAATGCATACGTACCTTGCTCCAGCACTCTTCAACAGTAAAAATAAATGAATTGAAAAGGCACGTGCCTAAAATGCAAACGTCTAATCAATTTTTAACTTTTGCAACAAACTTTTTACTGTTGATTATTAGCAGGTTTTTGTGATGGCATATAAGAAATAAATAATTGCAGTAAACTAGAATTTGCAAAGCTAGCAGCCCTGCAAAAACCTGTTAGTAGTCAGCTCTTTATTGCTGCGGATCCGCGGCTTTTGCCGTGGAAACGCGGCAATTCAGAGGGCAATGGGTCTCTGCTTTCTAGAGCAGAGGCCCAATACCACTTGTATGTCACTGCAAACTTATTTTCCTGCTTTGCTTGCCCTGTAACCTGCAACAGAGAAGAAAGTTCGTTTAGTTCTAAAAAATTTTCAAAAAAATTCAGATTTCAATAAAAAAAACATGTTACCCTCCCCGGCAACGGCGCCAAAATTTGATTGAGGCTAACCTGTACAAAAAAAATACGAGATTATAGAACTTAAAAAGAGAATGTGCAAGTGCTCAATTCTTACCGCTATAGCAAGTGGCTATGCGGGTCGTGATCCACAAGAAGGGTTTGCGATGGAAGCGTTACAGTTCTTTATTGAAATCTTATGAACATAAGCGAAAGTTCTTCTCTATTTTAAAGTTAACAAAAAGAAAAAGAAGTATGTTAAAGTTAGAAGAAGATGAAAGATGAAGAAGGTGGAAAATCATGAAACGATGAAAAGCGACTATGTACAATGAAGTGGAGAAGAAAGAGTTGGAGGAGGTGGTTGGTGATCAAAACTAAGAAAGAAAAGAAAAGAAAGAAAGAAAAGTGTAGAAATACTTACCTAGGTTGATTGATGACTTACTTGGAAACCGTTGCATGTTCTACCTTTGCTTCGGAGGCGTTCAACGCATAGATCATAAGCTCGAGCTCAGTCCCCGTGCACATTATATCGTCAAGCCTAGCAAGAACGAAGTGATGCGGATCTTGGAAGAGGAGAACGTCTTCATGAACTATCGCTGGCTCTCACGTAGCTTAGTTATACTTGCTTTGAAATTCACTTGTACACTCAACAACAACAACCAAGGTAAAGTAGAAGAGGAAGACGAAACTAAAGAAAATACAAACATAAAAAGTGTTGGCCCAATGGCCTTCCACTCTAGTTTTGATGATGATCAACTCATGTAGTTATGTTTACTAATATTCTTGTGTTTCTAAGTTTCAGATCATTAACAGGATATTAGTTGGTGATTAGCTTCAACAAGAGGTGTTTGGAAGCTTATCATGGTGATTCCGGTGCCAAAGCTTAAAGATCATACCTTTGCACTTGGAGGATCACGCGTTTGGGATCGAGTCTACTTGAAGATGGAAGATCGACAAGAAGACTTAGGTATCCTAGTTTAGATAGAGTTTTAGATCCATTTGTAAAGCTTAGTTTAGTTGATATGCTCAAGTGCACAAAACACACACGTTTTATGATTTGATATTTGGTTTTTATGAATAGTTGATCAAAACAAGTTTACATATGTTATATGTATAGTAGATGTTTTCTATTTATACATACATGCTTTAACTTGGTAAACAAATTTATTTTGATATCCCTATTCATGTTTTGGAAAAATCAAGTTTGACAAAATACAGGTTTGGTTTTTGATAAAATTGGCAAGACACAAAAATGAATTGATATGTTGATATATTGTCTTGAAATTTTTTATCACATGTTTATGTTTCAACATAAAATGATAAAACAAGTTTTATGGAATTTTTAGAAATGATAAAAGATTTTTTATAAAATAATTTTCCAAATTTTCTGACCTTGTTTTGTGCTGACAGGCTGGTCGGTCGACCGTGACGGTCGACCGCACCAAGGGCCGGTCGACCGTTCTGGTCGACCGACGTGCACAGACGTGCACGTCTGTTAGGCACAGACACGGTCGACCGGGACGGTCGACCGAGTTGAGAGCTCTGCTCTCGGGTTTTATCGGTCGACCGGGCCGGTCGACCGCAGTTGCCCAACGGTCATAATTCTGACCGTTGGCGGTCGACCGGACCGGTCGACCGGTGGCCTGTCAGGCTGCCACATCAGCCTAACGGCTAGTTTTGTATAGGGGCTATATAAACCCCATCTCTTTGGGATTTTAGCCAAGTTTTTTAAGAGAAAAATTTTCAGTTTGCTGAAGTGTTTAAAAGAGGTTTTAAAAGAGTTTTAAGCCAAAAGATTTCATCTTATTTGTTTTTGGGTTTTTGAAAAATCAAAGAAAGCTAGGGTTTTGGGAGATTGTTTTGTTTTTCATTTTCTATCATTTACAAGTGATTTCTCAAGTAGTTTTTCTTTGTTGCTGGTTTCCAAAAACACCTTGTTTCCACACTTGAGCTATATCACCTATCCTAATCTATTAGGATCTTTGTTTTGTGAAAAAAGAAAGAAAGAGAGAAAGAATTGTGGCCGAAAAGGCCATCTTGCTAAATTTTGTTATGATAGATTAAATGTTTCAAATTTAGCAAAGAAATTTGTTTGGGTTAGGGAAGGGACTAACCCCCATGGACCCAACAAGATGTGGGTATCAAAGACCACCCCTCCTATTGTTTTTGATGTAGGTGTGGGCTCTCACATGACGTGAGAGTGATGACACCTTAGAGTGGATGCGTTCCGGACTTAAAGGAAATCAATTGGATGCATCACTTTCAAGGGAAGATTTGGTGGAGATGACCACCATGTTTTGGAGACAAGGAGAGTTGCCTTCTAGGTTTTGGTAATAATTCTTAACTCCTTATTATTTTTTACATGCTTTCAATATTCATGTTTATAGCATGTTTTTGATGTCTATGGATTAGTATATTCATTCCATGTTTATTAGATCCTTGACATACATGTATAGTATTTGAGACACACATGCTTATATGAATCCATTCTTAGTGTTCTCACTTTCGTTTAAGCTATAATGTACATCATGAATCTAATACATGTGAATTTACATAGTAATCATGTTTTAGTTCTATCATGATGAGTTTTATATTGTGTTTTAATGCTTCATGTTTTGAATATATGTTTAGATATTAGTTTTCATTAAGACTAGTTATATATTTGTACATATGATGGGCTACAAACAAATCTATATATGTTTGGGATTGAATGCTTGTTTGTTCCCATTAGATGTGCTAGTATAGTCTAGTTTTGATGATTCATACATTTTAAACTTGTATTCCATTTTTGGTATTTGTTTTTATGATTATGAGTTTTCATTTCATGTATATGTGTATTTTGCCAAACTTGAAGATATACATGTATACCCCTTGAGTCATTTGCTTTTCATGCAAATATCTATTATGGACTCAAAGTGTGTTTAAGGGATATGTATGTATACTTCATGTGTTGACAAATCATACATATACCTTGAAAAGAATTGGTATCAAATTGTTTTAATGAAAAGCTAAATTTTCATACTTTTCATGCTTTTCATGTTTTCATGATTGTCATGTTTATTGTGTCAATATTTAACTTCATGTATATGTCCATCTTATCCAAACTATTGACTATACATGAGTATCCTTTTTGAGCCACGTGCCTTAATGCATATATCTTGTGGACTCGTTATGTTTTGGATATGTATGTATACTATAGTTTGTATTAGACATACATATGCTTTGAAGATTAGATAGTTTTGATGATTTCGTATTTTTAAGGAATAATTGAGCTTAATTGAACATGTTTTCATGATTATGGTCTTCATTTGGTAGTGATTTTCAAACAAAACTAAATTTTCAAATCTATTTTTGAAAACCCCTACCTTCTATGGGAGGATGGATGGGAGATCATGTTCATGTATGCTTTAAAATGAAAATCATTTAAAACTTGAACCATGATTGGGAGGTATTGTATTATGATTATACACTTGAACTTATTGTTATGTCAATTGGTATCATTGAACTCTTTCAATTGGTATCATTTTGATCCTTTTTGTATACTCATATGTTTATTGTGTATGTATATTTTCAATTGGTATCATCTATTGGTGATTGGTACTCATTCTATTTCATACACATATACTTGTTTTATTTGTGCTCAAGATATAAATTTTCACAAATGTTTTTATGCTAGTGCTTGAACTTCAACTTTACTTCAATTGATTTAGTTTTCAATTGGTATCCTATTACAAGCCTATGCATAATTTTTGTTGGTATTTCATAAAGGGGGAGAAATTTGATTTTCATATTTCAATTGGTATTTGTATTCCCACTCCCTTACTTTATGATTGAAAATTTTCAAATTGGTATCATATGTTCAAAATGAAAATATTCTACAATTGGTATCAAGATTCATGTTTAGGTATTCAAGATTTATGTTTAATTTCAATTGGTATCGATTGTTTTCATAATGATGATTTTCAATTGATATCTCAAAATTTTATTTAAAGAAAATATTCAAAGTTTTGATTTGTATTTCCTATATGCAAGGAGAGCTTAACATCTCTCTTACATATGGATTCATGTTGAGTATATTATAAATTGAGGAGCTTGACAACTCTTCTTTATATGATATACGTGTGTAGGGGGAGCTTCACATCTCCTCTTATGCATTACATAATATGTGTTATGTGAATTGGGGCTTGTCATCCCTTCTTCATGTAATGCATATGTGTAGGGAAGCTAACTTAGCGTCTTCCTCTTCATGAATGTATATAGCATATAACATTTATTGATCTTTGTTTATTTTCATTTGGTATCAAGATGCTTCATTGACATATTTTCTATTGATATCCAAATTGATAGTCACCCCTTATTGACTTTGTTTTTGTTTTAGACAAAAAGGGGGAGAACATTTTTTTATTATTGTTTTGTTTGACATAAAGGGGGATAAAGATTTTTACCCCTCGTTTTATTTATGGTTTTGATTACCCCTTTGTTGATGATTGACAAAAAGGGGGAGAAAGATTTATGAAGTTTTATATGCATGCTTATGTTTATGCATATATTATGTTTTAATATCAAGAATATTAAGTTTAATTGATATATAGAGTTTGCTTTGTAATTGGTATCTAGAGCTTGTTTTGTTTTGAATATTCCTTTTGGTATCTAGAACCACTTATTGTTTATGCATATGCATGTTTCATGTTTAATATTCATTGCATATATTTATTGTTTATCCCTATGCATGAGTTAAGGGGAGCTTCCTTGAAGCTTATCTTTAATCCATGTATATATAACTCCATGAGTTTTGTCATCATCAAAAAGGGGGAGATTGTTGGCCCAATGGCCTTCCACTCTAGTTTTGATGATGATCAACTCATATAGTTATGTTACTAATATTCTTGTGTTTCTAAGTTTCAGATCATTAACAGGATATTAGTTGGTGATTAGCTTCAACAAGAGGTGTTTGGAAGCTTATCATGGTGATTCCGGTGCCAAGCTTAAAGATCATACCTTTGCACTTGGAGGATCACGCGTTTGGGATCGAGTCTACTTGAAGATGGAAGATCGACAAGAAGACTTAGGTATCCTAGTTTAGATAGAGTTTTAGATCCATTTGTAAAGCTTAGTTTAGTTGATATGCTCAAGTGCACAAAACACACACGTTTTATGATTTGATATTTGGTTTTTATGAATAGTTGATCAAAACAAGTTTACATATGTTATATGTATAGTAGATGTTTTCTATTTATACATACATGCTTTAACTTGGTAAACAAACTTATTTTGATATCCCTATTCATGTTTTGGAAAATCAAGTTTGACAAAATACATGTTTGGTTTTTGATAAAATTGGCAAGACACAAAAATGAATTGATATGTTGATATATTGTCTTGAAATTTTTATCACATGTTTATGTTTCAACATAAAATGATAAAACAAGTTTTATGGAATTTTCAGAAATGATAAAAGATTTTTTATAAAATAATTTCCAAAATTTTCTGACCTTGTTTTGTGCTGACAGGCTGGTCGGTCGACCGTGACGGTCGACCGCACCAAGGGCCGGTCGACCGTTCCGGTCGACCGACGTGCACAGACGTGCACGTCTGTTAGGCACAGACACGGTCGACCGGGACGGTCGACCGAGTTGAGAGCTCTGCTCTCGGGTTTTATCGGTCGACCGGGCCGGTCGACCGCAGTTGCCCAACGGTCATAATTCTGACCGTTGGCGGTCGACCGGACCGGTCGACCGGTGGCCTGTCAGGCTGCCACATCAGCCTAACGGCTAGTTTTGTATAGGGGCTATATAAACCCCATCTCTTTGGGGATTTTAGCCAAGTTTTTTAAGAGAAAAATTTTCAGTTTGCTGAAGTGTTTAAAGAGGTTTTAAAAGAGTTTTTAAGCCAAAAAGATTTCATCTTATTTGTTTTTGGGTTTTTGGAAAATCAAAGAAAGCTAGGGTTTTGGGAGATTGTTTTGTTTTTCATTTTCCATCATTTACAAGTGATTTCCCAAGTAGTTTTTCTTTGTTGCTGGTTTCCAAAAACACCTTGTTTCCACACTTGAGCTATATCACCTATCCTAATCTATTAGGATCTTTGTTTTGTGGAAAAGAAAGAAAGAGAGAGTTTTGAGGTTGTTGTTGTAGCCTCTAAGTTGTACACCCTTATTCTTGTTGTATCCCTCTTCGGTAGAGGTGATCGGGTGGTTGGTTTGCTCCCTCTTTGGTAGAGGTGGAGTTTGGTTTGTATCCCTCAAGTGTGAGGTGATTGAGATTGGTTGTGAGCCTCTTCGGTAGAGGTGTTGTTGTTGGTTGGTTGTTGTATTGGCTACGGGCCTTACCCCTCGGTTGTGAGGTAGTTGTTTGAGAGAGGAGTTTGGTACTCCTAGAGTTGTAAGAAATCCTCTTCGGTAGAGGTTCCCTCGGTGGGAGTTGAGATAGTGGAAATCCTACACGGTGGTGTAGGCGGGGATGTAGAGCAAGGTGCTCGAACCTCGAAACAAATCTTGGTGTTTGCGATTGCTCCCATTGTCTCTCTAACTCTCTCTCATTTACTTTGTGCAAAGCATCATTGCATACAAGCATCATACTTTCATAGCATTCATATTATATACATTGCTTGTGTTACCTTGCATCTTTCATATTGTAATTTATCCTTGATTGCTTGGCTTGATTGTGTGTGCACATATTTCATATTGCTTGGATTGCTTGTGTGTGTGCCTAACTTGTACTCATCCAACAAGAGCTTCACATAGCGCCTCAACCCATTTCAAGGGGAATCAAGGGGAGTTAGTCCAGAGCCTCGCAAGGGAATTCGGGTACACTTGTTGTATTGTATTAGTTTGTGCATAATTTGCATTAGCTTCCGCATTTAGCGCACTTAGTTTGCATTGAGTTTCTTAGATTAGCAATTACACCTATTCACCCCCCTCTAGGTGTTTTTCAATTGGTATCAGAGCTAGTGCTCCTGATACTTAGGCTTAACATCCTAAGAGTGATCCATTTGCTTGCTAATCTCTTTTGCATTTGTTTGTTTGCACATTCATATTTAGTTTACCATGGACTTCATGACCCCTCCTAGCTTTGACCCTTCCAACATTGATGTTTGGAAGTATAGGATGTCCATGTACCTAAAGACCCTAGGTTTGCATGTTTTCCTTGCCGCCACCAAGAGATGTTATCTTGGTGATAGCAATCATATAAGGGCCAATGCACAAGTCCTAGAGGCCATTAGAAGCACATTACCTAAAGATTATCTCTTATGTGTTTCTAACTTTGATTCCGCCTTTGCAGTGTGGAACAAATTGACAACAACCACCACCTCCGAGCTTCAAGTGCCAAATCAACCGGAGGAATCTAGTGGAGAATCCGATTCACAATGCTTCATGGTCCAAGGGAATGACTCCCTTGAGGTACAGTCGGAACCCCACTTAGATAGTGATGATTGTGCTAGTTCTTCAAATGATTATGTTGATCCCCATGCTTTAAATGAAGAACTATCTATTGTGTGTGAAAAATTGCTTGAAAAATATAAGATTTTGCAAAAGAAAAGTCTAGGTCTTGAAAAAGAAAATAAGAATTTGCTTTCTAGACTTGATTGTGTTTTGCAAGAGAAGGTTGAGGTCTATAATGAAAGGGATTCATTGAGATCTCAATTAGAACTTGCACTTAAAGAAAATAATGTTTTAAAATCTAAAAATGATTGCCATACCATTTTGAAGAAAAATGAAAATTTGTCTTCAAAAGTTGATTTTGTTTTAAAAGAAAATGTTGCTTTGAAAAACAAGATTATTTCAATTTCAAATGAGTTGAATGTTTGTTTAGAGAAAAACATTGTTTTGCAAAATAGGATTGATGCTCATGTTTGCCATGCTAGGGTAGTATCACACACTTCACCTATTGCATGCCATACTTCTTCTTCTAAGATTAATGATGATATTTGTTTGCTTAAGAAGAAGGTTGATTGTTTGGGCTCCACTATGAGCCAATGTGCCTTGAACCACACTCGGTTGGAAACCTTGGTTCGAAAGAAACAAGTTCCATCCTTTATGCATGCACACCCTTCACGGCATACACATGCTCCTCACGGACACACCCATCACCATATGTATGCTCATGTGTACACATGTGCATACATATGGTGATGGGTGTGTCCGTGAGGAGCATGTGTATGCCGTGAAGGGTGTGCATGCATAAAGGATGGAACTTGTTTCTTTCGAACCAAGGTTTCCAACCGAGTGTGGTTCAAGGCCATTGGGCCAACAAAAAGAACTTTTACCTTTATTAATTGCAGAGACAATGGAAGAAAGGAGGAGGGTACATCGTCGGTGTCACTCTCAACTTCAGCCTCTCTCTCTTACTTACATGAATCTTCTTCTACCCTAAGTTTACATACAAGTTACATAACAAGAGAAGAAAAACCTAAACTACAAAGAATTAAAACTAGGCTAAATCCTAATCTGCATTGGCGTCTCTTTTCAGCGCAGATAATGGCCTTTTATAGGCATAAACCCAACAACCAGAATCCCGGGGAGGTCGGGGGAGCAAACGCTCCCCCTAACTCCCCAAGATTGCCGCGGAAAAGCCGCGTTTCCGCGGCAAGGGTGTGGCCACACCCTGTTGGTGGGTCTCCCCGGTTTATCCCTCTGACTTTATCTGGAGTTGGTTTTGCAGTTTGGCTCCGAGATTTTGAAGAAATGGCCTTGGATTCTTGGCTTTAACCGATCGATCCTGAGAGGATTCTTCTCAACCGGTTTCAACCTCTTGATTTTTCCCTGATTTAGTGTGTGCGAATTAATTCTGATTTAATTCAAAATTTTTGTTGGGCTTTGGGCTCATTTCTCTTCAACTACTTAAAGATTGGGCCTGCAAATAAATTAAAAAATAATTAGGACAATGCAGGCTTTTATTCTAAAATAAGTATGGAAATGTGACATTAAATATGCAACATTAGCGACCAATCAACCTCCACCGAGGATTTGGGGCAACAACAACCGGGAGTATACAACTCCTCTCTTTACAAACACAACCTCTCACTAGAGGCTAGGCACAAAGCCACCACAATATCAATCACCTCACAACTTGAGGGATAAGGACAAAGCCAAACAAGGATCACCTCACTCTTGAGGGATACAACCCAATTGCACAACCTCCTCTATACTAAGAGGGAAAGGCACAAAGCCAATCAATGATAAGGGTTTACAACTTGGTGATAAAAAGACCACAAACCAATTTCTTTTCCCACAAACACAAAGAACCTATAGATAGGATAGAATGAAGCTCAAGTGTGAGAAAAACCTAAGGAATGAAAAATAAATACTCAACGAAAATCCTTGGGAAAAACTAGAAATAAAGATGAAGAAATTGAATCAAAACACTTTTCCCAAAATCACTTTTCTTTGATTTTTCAAACCCTAGAAAACACCAAATTGAATGTAAACTATAGAGCCTAAAACTTCTTTTTGATTGCTGCAAAAACACTAGAGAATAGAAAATTTTTAGCTCAAAATTCTTGAAGAAAACCTCTCTCAAATGGGTTTTTATAGCCTCTTTTAAAAACTAGCCGTTGCAGCCAAAAATGGTCAGAATTGACCATCCGGTCCACCGCCTGGTCGCCCGGCCAACGGTTTAAATTTGACCGTTAGCGACTGTCGGTCGACCGCCCGGTCAACCGCGCCCAGAACCAGAGAGCAACGGCTCTCTGGCCGGTCAACCGCCCGTCGACCGGAACAACTCGAGAGTGGGTTGCTTTCAGTCGGTCGACTGGCCCAAGGGGCTGGCTGCGTGAACGTTTGTGTGCACGTCCGGTCGACCGTGCGGTCGACCGCCAGAGCCTGGCAGGCAACAAATGAGGACTGAAAACTTAGGTATTTTAATTCTAATAAATTCTTATAAAATCTCTAAAAATTCACAAAAATAAGTTCAGTATAATACTTTGATATACAAACTTGTGTGAAAAATTTCAACACAAATTTCAAACTTTTTGAACCATTTTTTGTGACTTAGAAATTTTGCCGAAAACCAAAATCCGTATTTTCTAAAACTTGGATTTTTCAAATGGAAATCCGATTTTTTTCAAACCTCATCCAAATACGAAAACATGATACTTAAACAACTTTTAGGCACGATGTATATGGATATAAATCAATATACATAAAAGATATATATATATATATATATCATTGTTTTTGACAATAAATCCGAAAATATGTTTTGATAAAGTTACCAAAACACCAAACACATGAATAGGCATATCAAAATAAATTTGTTTATGATATGAAACATACATGTATATAGAACATATCTAATATACATTTAAACAATGTAAACTTGTTTTGATCTATCTATTCATGAAAACCAAGATCGGTTAAACCAAAATCGAAAACCGAAACATGAAACTTGTGTGTGTTGTGAACTTCAGCATATCACACTATTTAATCTTTACACATGGATCTAAAACAAAAACTAAACTATGTACCGAGGTCTTCTTGACGAACTCCGTCTTCAAGTCGACTCGATCCAAACCGTAATCCACCGAGCTAGACTCCAACGAGTGCTATATATGATTTTTAACGCTCGGGCTCTTGAATCACCTTGTGAAAGCTTCCAAACATCTTTATTGAAGCTAATCACCTACTAATATCTTGGTTAAGGATTTGAAACTAAACATCATAAGATTATTTGTAAACATAACTACATGAGTTAATCATCATCAAAACTAGAGTGGAAGGCCTCTGGGCCAACAAAGAGCTCTTGGCCGGTCAATCGGCCAGTCGACTGGGGCCATTTCCACAGAGCAGAGCTTTCTGGACGGTCGACCGCCCGGTCGACCTGCCCACCAGCCCTGGCTACGTGCACGTCCTGTGCATGTCAGTCGACCAGTCCGGTCGACCGACTTCTGCTCCGGTCGACCAGCCCGATCGATCGTCAGACAGCCAGTCTAGCCTAATATAGGATTTAAAAACTTGTCTTTTTTATCTATTAAAAAATCCATAAATATACATAAATTCTACAAAATATGTTCTTATAAGATCTTTGAAATATAAATATGTGTGACAAAAAATTCAACACATATTTCAAACTATTTGAACCATATTTGTGAGATTGAAAATTTGCCTTAAACCAAAATCCGTATTTTCCAAAACTAGGATTTTTGAAATGGAAATCCGATTTATTCAAAACACATGTAAATACAAAAACATGATATTTAAACAACTTTGAAGCATGTTATATATGAATAGAATCCAATATAGATGAAATATAGTATATCTATGTTTTTGACATGAAATCTAATATTGGTTAAACTGAAAACCAAAACCCTATAAACTTAAAACAAGTGTGTGTATTGTGAACTTGAGTATATCACACTATCTAATCTTTACAATGAGATCTAAACAAACTATACTAAAACAAATCGAAGTCTTCTTGTAGAACGCCGTCTCCAAGTCGACTCGATCCAAACGTGATCCACCGAGCTTGACTCCAACCGAGTGCTAGATGTGAACTTGATGCTCGAGCTCTTGAATCACCATGTGAAAGCTCCAAAACACCTTTTTGAAGCTAATCACCTGCTAATATCTTGGTTAAATATCTGAAACTAAATATCACAAGATTATTAGTAACTATAACTACATGAGTTAATCATCATCAAAACTAGAGTGGAAGGCCTCTGGGCCAACAATCTCCCCCTTTTTGATGATGACAAAACTCATGAAGTTATATATGCATGGTTTAAAGTTAAGCTTCAAAGAAGCTCCCCCTAACTCATGCATAGTAATAAACAATAAAGATATGCAATGAATGCTCAACATAAATATGCATAAACATGCATAAAATAAGAAAATGAAACAAACATGATCTTTTATACCAATGAAATAAACATGCTTTTGATATCAATTTTAAAACAAACATGTTCTTAAAAACAATGTTACTCTTGATACCAATAAAAACTCTTGATATCAACAAAACAATAAAAGATGCTCTTGATACCAATAAAAACTCTTGATACCAATACCAACAAAAGATGCTTTTGATACCAATGGTAAAGATAACAAATTTAAACACATATGCATATAAAACTTCAAAATATCTCTCCCCTTTTTTTCAATTCATTAACAAAGGGGTACAAACAATAAAATGCATAAACAATATTTTTCTCCCTTTTTGCATAAATCAAAAACAATATAGGTATATATGCTATATACTTTCATGAAGAGGAGAGACGTGAAGTTAACTCCCCCTGCATACATGCATTTATATGAAAAGAGATGACTAAATCCTAACCACATAAAGCATAATATACAATGTATAAAGAAAATGTGAGGCTCCCTCTACACACGTGTACTACATACCAAAAAAAGGTCAATCACTTCAATATGACATACACTCAACATGAATCTATATATAGAGAAGATGTTAAGCTTCCCTTGCATATAAGCAATACAAATCAAAACATTATGATACCAATTGAAAAATATATCAATTTAGTATGAAGGTATACATCGAAACACATCATGATACAAATTTATGATACCAATTGAAAATAAACAAACATTTTGAAGAAATCAACAAAAATTTTGATATCAATTGAAAAATATAAACATATAGGTAATCTTAATACCGATTGCAAAAACTAGTACCAATTGAAAATATTTTACACTTTTGATACCAATTCAAAAACATAAACCAATCTTTTTGGTTAAATACTAAAATATTTTGCAATAGAGATACCAAATAGAGAATAATATCAATTTAAGATTCTTGATACTAATATTGAAAATGAAACATATAACAATTGAAAATAATTTTCATTAGGAGCATAGGAAACCAAATGAAAACTAAGATATTATTTTTTTAGCATAAAGAATGGCAGTAAGATACCAATGGTAAACAAAACCGATTGAAAGGTAAAACATGAATTTTCTCCCTCTTTATGAAATACTCATGAAAACAATGTATAAGCTTGTATAAGATACCAATTTAAAAATAATTATCATTAAGGACTAAATCAAGCTTACCATAACCAAATTTGTACTCAAAGATATAAAGATATAGTAAGCACAATTAAAACTCATATATATGTATGAAAATGTAAATACCAATCTAAGTTGATATCGCTTGAAGTTAAAGCATACATATATAGAAATAAATATGAGTATACAAAATAAATATCAATTGTGATACCAATTGAAAATACAATAAGGATTAAGTGTATAACTCATACTCCCTACCACCTATTTCATGCACAAGTTTAAATAGATTTTCAATAATGCATACAAGGTATGGTCGCCCAACCAACCGCCCTTAGATTGGTAGGGGTTTTCAAAAATAAATTTGAAAAAAGTTATAGCACGTTTGAAAACTTTACCATATGAAGAATACGCAACTAGTTATATGATAAAATTATAAACTAGCACGAAATCCTTCAAGTAAGGAATAAAACAAGAGAATATCCATGAAATATGAAAATCACTAAACCAATGACAGTCAAAGTCTATATAGCACATATAATACTCATGAAAATAAAATCATGAGAAAACATCAAATAATGTGAGTGTATAAGTTTTGTGTGAAAGACATAATCATGAAAATAGGCATTTAAGCTCAATGTGAAATTCCTTTATAAATGAAAACACGAAAATCATTAAAATTTAATTTTTAATAATACAACTTAAAGACATTTGTATGTTTTGTACAAACTAGAATATACATACATATCCAAATGTGAACCAGTCCACAAAAATATATGCATGAAAGCAAGTGGCTCAAGGATATATATGTATAACGATTAGTTTAGACAAAATAGACATATATATGAAGCTAATGAAAACATGCACAAAAATAGAGAATACAAGTCAAAATGCATGAATCATCAAAACTAGGCTATACTAGTGCATCTAATAAGTACAAATGAGCAGTCAAGCACAAACATATAATAAGCTATTTGTGGCTCACTAGTTGTATAAGTATATACATAAGTTTTAATGAAAAAATACATCCAAACATGTAATCAAATCATAAAGCATAAAAACAAAACATAAATCAATAAGATCATTATGTAAATACACATGTATTATAACTATGATATACACAATAGTTAAATTAAAGTAAGTACACAAAATTAATGGTCCATATAAACATGGGTGTGTCTGAATTACTAATTATGTATATCACTAATCTAATTTTATGGTATTTAACATAATAATCATGAAACATGACATGCCAAATAATTAATCATATGAAAGCATGAAATATAAATGAGAGTTAGACAACGTTATCAAAACCATGAGGGTACATCTCTATGTCTCTAAACCAAGGTGGTCCTCCCACCAAACTCCTCTTGAAAGTGATGTATCCAAAATAGTCACCATTAAGCTCGGATCGCATCGATCTCAAGGCACCATCACTCTCACGTCATGTGAGAACCCACACTATATCAAATAAAATAGGAGTGATCTTTGGTACCCAAAGTCTATTGGGTCCATGGGGGTTAGCTCCTTTCCTAACCCAAATAAATTTATTTTCTAAATTTTCATCATGTATTCTATCATAACAAAACTTAGCAAGGTGGCCCTTACGTCCACAATGTGTACAAGTGTACACATGAGCATACATAGTATTATGAGTGTGAATGTGAGGAGCATGTGTATACCGTGGTTTGTGTGCGTGCATAGGAGGAACATGTTTCTTTCAAAACATAGATTCCAAACGTGTGTGATTCAAAGTACATTGGCTTAAAGTGGAGCCCAAACAATCAACACTCTTCTTAAGCATACAAATATCATTTTCAATTATAGAAGAGGTGGTGCATGCAATAGGTATGCTAGATGAAGAAGCTACACTAGCATGGCAAACATGAGAATCTATATCATTTTTCAAAGAAATATTTTTTCTTAGAAACCAAATCCAATTCTTTTGATATTAAGGCAATTTTTATTTTCAAAGATTCATTTTCTTTTATGACAAAATTAAGTTTTGAAGTTAAAGTCTTATTTTTCTTCAAAACATTTTTACAATCATTTTTTGTTTTCAAATTTCATTTTCTTTTAGGGTAAGGTTAAGTTGGGATTTAAGTGAGTCACGTTCACTTAAAATCTCATCCCTCTCTTGCACAACCAAATCAAGTCTAGAAGATAAATTTTTATTTTCTTTGTTATGTCCAAAACTTTTCTTTTCCAAAGTTTTATATTTTTCTAGCAATTTTTCACATATAATAGAAAGTTCTTCATTTAATGCATCAGCATCAGTAATATCATCTCCTGAAGAACTAGCACAATCATCTAGTTTAGATTCTGAATATACCTCAAGGGAGTCATTCCCTTGGATCATGTAGCATCATTGTTCAGATTCATCCTCACTAGATTCCATCTCCATATGATTCGTCTTTTGGAGCGCGGGAGAAGTCAATGTGTTCCACACTGCAAAGGCAGAATCACAATGAGAAATCATGGAAGCATAATCTTTATTAAGTGTGCTCCTAAGTGCCGTTAGGGCTTATGCATTGGCCTCTATATGCTTACTATTGATAGGATTTCTTGGTAGCAGTAAGGAAAACATGCAAGCCTAGGGTTTTTAGATACATACTCATCCTAAATTTCCATATGTCAATGTTGGAAACATCAAACATGGGATGTGCCATGAAATCCATGAGTGTGTGTGTAAACAATATAAGTGTGCAAATGCAAATATAGATTAGCAACCAAGAACACACTCCTAGGTGGTTAAACCTAACATCAGGAGCGTAGGCTCTGATACCAATTGAAAGTACACCTAGAGGGGGGTGAATAAGTGTATGGCTAATCTAATGACAAAAAATGCGAAATTAAAAACTAAATGCAACACACTTAGTGTAACCAAAGAGTGTAGCCGAATTCCCGGTGAAGGCTCTAAACTAACTCCTCTTGATTCCTCTGAATAAGAGTTGAGGTGCTATGTGAAGCTCTCTTGGTTTAACACAAGTATGGAACACAAACAACAATACCAAGCATATAAGTATGAATGAGCAATTGAATTGATGCAAGGCACAAAGTAAGAGAGAGCTAGAGAAAGTGGATCAAACGCAAACACAAGGATATGTTTTGAGGTTCGAGCACACAGCTCTACGTCCCCCCTTCACACAGAAGGATATCCACTAACTCATCCACACAGGACTTTCCACATAGGGAACCTCTACTGAGAATTTGGGTAAATACAATTTCAGAGTACACAACTCCTCTCTCAAATACAACCTCTCACTAGAGGCAAGGCACAAAACAAATCACCTCTACACTTAGAGGGATAGGCACTTAGCCAAACAATGATCAACCTCTCACAAGAGGGATTAGGTTCAAAGCCACACAAACACAATTATCTCACACTTGAGGGATTCCAACACAACCTCCACGATCACCTCTACAAAAGAGGGATACCAATACTATCACCTCTCACTACTGTGATATCACAATAAATGAAAGGTTTAATACTTGGTGATCACAAAGACCACAAATCAATTCTTTCTCACAAAATAATGATCCTATAGATAGGATAGATAGATAAGCTCAAGTGTGAGAAATAAAAGTGTTTGGAAATGTAAACAACAAAGAAAAACACTTGGAAAAATCACAAGATAGATGTTGAAATAAAGATCAAAAATCAATTCCCAAATACTCTCTTTTTCTTTAAATTTTCCAACACTTTAAAACAAATAAAGATTGATCTTTTAAACCCAAAAACTCTTTTGAAAACTTGTTGTTAAACACTTGTAAAGGTGGGAAAAATTACTTTTTAAAAACTTGTTTAAAACTATCCAAGAGATGGGGCATATATAGCCCCAAAACAATTTACCCGTTGGCAGCTGGAAAGGGCAGATTTACCCTTCTGGTCGACCGCCCGGTCGACCGGCCCCAACGGTCAGATTTCTGACCGTTGTGCCTCCGATTGACCGGCACGGTCGACCGAGACTAGATACAGAGAGTAGAGCTCTCTACCGGTCGATCGGCCCGGTCAACCAGGGCCATTTCCAGAGAGCAGAGCTCTCTGGACGGTCGACTGGCCCACCAGCCTTGACTGCGTGCACGTCAGTTGACCGGTCCGGTCGACCGACTTTTGCTCCAGTCAACCAGCCCGGTCGATCGGCAGACAGCCAGTCCAGCCTAATATAGGATTTAAAAACTTGTCTTTTATCTATTAAAAAATCCCATAAATACACGTAAATTCCACAAAAATATGTTCTTATAAGATCTTTAAAATACAAATATGTGTGATAAAAATTCAACACATATTTTAAACTATTTGAACCATTTTTGTGAGATTGAAAATTTACCTTAAACCAAAATCCGCATTTTCCAAAACTAGGATTTTTGAAATGGAAATCTGATTTTTTCAAACACATGTAAATACAAAAATATAATATTTAAATAAGTTTGAAGCATGTTGTATATGGATAGAATCCAATATACATGAAATATAGTATATCTATGTTTTTGACATCAAATCCAATATTGGTTAAACCAAAAACAAATAAACTTAAAACAAGTGTGTGTATTGTGAACTTGAGCATATCACGCTATCTAATCTTTATAATGAGATCTAAACAAACTATCCTAAAACAAACTGAAGTTTTCTTGTAGAACGCCGTCTCCAAGTTGAATCGATCCAAACGTGATCCACCGAGCTTGACTCCAACCGAGTGCTAGATGTGAACTTGACGCTCGAGCTCTTGAATCACCAAGTGAAAGCTCAAAAATACCTTTGTTGAAGCTAATCACCTACTAATATCTTAATTAAATATCTGAAACTAAATATCACAAGATTATTAGTAAACTATAACTACTGAGTTAATCATCATCAAAACTAGAGTGAAGGGCCTCTGGGCCAACACCTCTTCCTCTTCTTCCTCCCCCCTGCTCTTCAATAATAAGAGGAACTACTTTGGGCATCGGGCTTTCAACCTCCGATTCCCTCCTAGCCTTTTTCGGGACAGGCTCACCCTTGGAAGTGGAGCCGTAGGAACGTTTGGACACAGCCTGTCGACTCTTTTTAACAGGCTGCCCTTTAGGTGCTGCTGCACTTGATCCCATTCCTGCTTCCCCTCCTTTTTCCCTCTCGGTTGCCCGATATTCGTCCATACCTCGCATATGTTTATTGGACTCCAACTTGTCCTTATAAGATGCTTTGATGCTCTTAACGCAAGAGGTATTTATTCTGAATCCAGGCATCTTACTAGCCAGGGAGTACCAGGTACAGAAGCTGAGGCTGGTATAACAATTAGGTGTCTTATGAGGAAGGCTAAAAATAGCTTTTGTCCCTCAAGCCATGTTGTAGTACCATGCCCGAGCACCTTTAAATAAATTCCTACTAAAGGAGAGGTCAGTATTGGGGTTGCCGATATACAAGTGATCATAGCCGAATTGTCGAGCGAAACGACTCGGCATGTAAGGCTCGATCGTACATGAATTCCTTTGCTGAAAGATCAGATATCCACGCCGCATATTGATCAGCCACCAGAAGACTTCCGATGGCAGCCTTGTGAAATCATCTGGTCCCGCAAGGTCGGCAAATTTATCCCCGTAAGACGCGCCAGCAATCTCTGGGAAGAACGGTCGAGCTGGTAGTTCAAAGCGTTCAGAATACACTTTCGAACAAAGAACATGTAGCAGTTAGACCAGCTCGAATTTTTCAGCTTTTGCATGAAGGGGACAAAACCTGCAGAAGGAGGCACCGCCGTCATTAGTGAAGGGCAGTGCATGATGTACCAAGCCATCAGGTACGTACATGGGAGTTTGATTCTGGGATTAGGAGTCTTCACACTTGGCCTTCCCTCCGAATCAAACTCTGGTCTGCCCTCAGAGTCGGCAATGGCCTCCACTTGGCATAGGCTTTTAACCAGAGCCCGTAACCCACTTTGAATTCTAGCCACCATTGCTGGAAGGAGAGCGATAGACTTTCCCTAGGCAAGCAAAATTGCGAGTATACTACATCGGCAACAATTACTTCATGTGGCAGTGTTGGCACCACACAACGTTTCAGCCACAGCATAAGGAATCCAGCCAATAGAGCCCGGTCAGAAATGGGAACTCCGGCCTGGTGATGAAAGCTTTCAAAGACCAAATCAGGTTTGAAAATGTCCTCATTTGACTCCGTGGTGTAAGAGCTCGCAGAGGCGTTGATCCTCTCAGCAATTTTCTCATCAGCGCAAGGAGCCAGACTGGTCACTGGGCTATCCTTCTCATTTATGTCATTGAATAGGTAGCTTACCCAGGACATCTGCTTGACACCCCTATTCCTCCAGGAGGATATTTGGCCACAGATGTGGAAGTGGCACAACACTTCCCAGTATGTCTCATACACCTGAGGGTCCTCTTTTTTCAGGAGGTGAAGCTCCTCAGAAGCTAGGACGTATTCTTCATAAGGGGCATCTCTCATAACTAGCCCCGAGACTTCATACAGTTCATGAAGAGCGAGCCCCATCTCTCCAACTGGAGTAAAAAATGTGCCCGTCAAAGGATTATAGTGCTCCAAGACGCCATAAAAATTGTAGGAACTTTGCGGAAGGTCATACTGTATGGCCCTGACCGAGTGGTATAACCCCACCTGTTGCAGCAGGGCTCCGAGCTCAACAAGGACAAATCCAATCATTCTACCCCACCAGGATTTGTTGGTAGAATGGACCCACCCAGGCAGACGAAAGTCGACCGGATAATCATCCCTAACTTGCATAAACAGATTAATGAAGGTGGTGCCAAGCTGAAGGGTTTCTCCTCTCGGATATTCAGATCTGACTAACCCAGGAAATAAACCAAGACCTCTTTCCATGGCCAGCAGAGTGTATTTCTTTGGCACCTAATCTGTCGAGAGACACACTGGAGACAAATCGGGAAAGATCCCAATCCATTGCATGAGGAACAGATATGTGTTGAAAGTAGGACAAGGAATACATCCTCTCTATATTGGAAAGAAAGAACCTCCTGTCCCCTATCTGATAAAGCCACTTATAATCTCCATATGTAGAATCCTATCATCCTTGTCAATGTCATCACCAAAGAGGAAAACAGGCTTCCATAACGGAATGTGGGAGTTCGTCTCGAATAGTCCGTCAGAGATAATCTCCCAAAGGGTCACCATACTGGCCTTGGAGATTCTCTCCTTTCGCTTATTTGACTTACCAGTAGTCACAGGGA
This sequence comes from Agave tequilana, assembly GCA_038442645.1. Lineage (NCBI taxonomy): Eukaryota > Viridiplantae > Streptophyta > Magnoliopsida > Asparagales > Asparagaceae > Agave > Agave tequilana. The sequence continues at coordinate 59,562 of JAVJIF010033362.1, forward strand.
CGATTCTCTGAAGCACAACGGTTAGATGTCTATCAGCGTCACCTATGTGCCTAAAATGACATTTCTTGGACAAGGGGTTGGAAGAATATCGCACTGCAAAGAAGACAACATTTAGTCAAGAATCCGAAAGAAAATAACTAGATATGTAAAGTTCAAATGCAGAAATGAATCTAGACGTGAAAATTAGCAAAATCCGCGTCTAGACTCAAAATGCGAGGCTTGCATGTAGCCAGCATATCAAAATCCATAACTTAGAAAAATTTCTAAGTATCGGACTCAGACGCGAGACTCAGTAAAACTTGCGTCTAATCTTACAAGGCGTGAGAATCACAAGAAGTCTGCGTCTGAACTCCCCACACTTAGAAATATTCTGAGCAGTGAGTCTAAAATGCAAGGCTCAATGAGCCCCGCGTTTAACAAACAGATACAGACTTAAGTTGATGAAGCAAGAACGCAGAGGTCATCAAATCCGTGTCTTGCCTACCAATTCAAGAGCCGCATCTGAAAACCAAACACGGACGTAAGCCTCACACCGGCGATTCACATTCAAAAGAGACTTAAGAGTTAAAAGAACACTATAAGCCTCTTCAATGGCAGAAACCAGATCAGATGATTTCACTACCTGAAATGGGGGCCTCGTGCGTGGAAGAACTACCCATTTGAGTCTCGGAGCGACAGCGCTCAAGGATGAAGAAGCATGTTTGGTCTTCGGGGCCATTTCGACCGTGAAATCGGTGTTGAAGAAGTTAAAACTAGAAAAGAGCTTTTAAGCTTTTTCTTAAATCTCGATAGAAAGCTCAGCGAAGAAGAAAAAGTGTCCAATGATGACTCTTGAAAGACTATTGTCTTTTCTAGGCACAGCGATCCGTAGAGATACGTGGCGCTTGGCTCAAGGCCTAATCCCCGCCTGACGCGTGGCGTGCATATTAAATGCAACGCAAAATTCGCGCACCAAAGGAAGATGTCCTCTCAATTTCACCGGACAGATGGCAGCGCGCACAAAATACGGATTCGTGTTTAACAAAAATCGCATCCCTCTAAAAAGTTGCGCCTCTTCAGTAAGGCCAAAGCCGCACCTAGTTAACAGAGTGAGAGCTGCGTCTTCATCTCAAAGATCGCGTCCCTCCATGAGCCGCGTTTCTTCACCAAACTAATAGATGCGTCCCCACTCCAAGTGAAGACTGTGTCTCGAAAGCAATATGACCCCTGCATCTACAAGACTTGCATTCAGTCTTTACTTTTACATTCAGTTCAACAGTATTCTGGCACAAGCAGACGACTGTTCACCACTGGTTCAAAGTATACCAATAACCAGCTCAGAGTACTAAGAAGGTCTGGACTGCGTATCTAGACACTTGCCACGATCATGTCTGGCGATTTCAAAGGGTTTTATAGTACACTCACGAAGACCATACTCCAGATGCGATCAAGCTTAGAGTATCTCAAATGATTATCAGTCCAATCGTGAGAAGTATGCATTCAACTAGAGTCCAAAGTATAAATCACCTAGAGGGGGGTGAATAGGTGATTATGCTAATCTAATGAACTTAATGCGGAATTTAAAAACTAATTGCAATAAACAAGAGATGCACACTCAAACAAGCCAAGCAATTATGAATGAACAATATGAATTGATGCAAGGCACAAAGTAAAGAGAGAGAGAGAGTAAGAGCCAAGGGATCAAGCGCAAACAACAAGATATGTTTCGAGGTTCGAGCACCCAGCTCTACATCCCCGCCTTCACCCAGAAGGATTTTAAGTCCACTAGCTTGTCCACAAAGGACTCCCACAAAAGGAACCTCCACCGAGGATTTGGGGCAATAACAATTACAAGGAGTACCCAACTCCTCTCCTTACAAACACAACCTCCTCCTTGAGGCACAACTCCAAGCCAACAACAATCACCTCACAACTTGAGGGATTAGCACAAACCAATACAAGGATCACCTCACAACTTGAGGGATACAACCCAAAGGCACAAAGCCAAGAAAAGATTGGGTTAACAACTTGGTGGTCTAAACAACAACCACAAACAATCTCTTTCTCCCACACAAAGATCCTATACAATAAGAAAGTAGATGTAGCTCAAGTGTGGAGAAAACCAATGGAATGGAAATCAAAAACTCAAAGAAAATCTTTGGGAAAAAGCTAGAAACCAAGATGAAGAAATTGAATCAAAATCTTTTCCCAAAACTCTTTCTTGATTTTCCAAACCCTAACAAAAACACCAAATAGATTGATCAATATAAAGCCCAAAAACTTCTTTTGATTGCTGTGAAAACACTAGAGGGTCAGGAAAAATTCGCACAAAAAATCTTATGAAAAAAAGGCAATTAATGGGGTATTTATAGCCCCCAGAAAAATATAGCCGTTGGCAGCAGAAACTGCCAAAAATGCCCTACCGGTCGACCGTGCGGTCGACCGGCCAACGGTCACATTTTGACCGTTGCCAGCTACCGGTCGACCGCCCGGTCGACCGAAACAAACAGAGAGTTGCCTGCATGCAGTCGGTCGCCCGTGCGGTCGACCGGACTATGTGGCAGCCAGCGTGCACGTATCCGTGCACGTCGGTCGACTGATACGGTCGACCGGCTATTTGGTGCGGTCGACCGTATGGGTCGACCGACCTAGCCTGGCAGACACTGTTCTGGTCAGCAAAAACATGTATTTTTAATCCTAAAAATTCCCATTAAATCTCTAAAAATCCACAAAAATAGTTTTATCATTTTTCATTGAAATACAAACTTGTGTTAAAAAGTTTAACACAAATCTCAAACATTTTGAACTATTTTTGTGTTATAGAAATTTTACCAAAAACTAAAAACTGTATTTTCTAAAACTTGGATTTTTGAATGGAAAATACGTTTTGTCCAAAACTCATCCAAATACAAAAACATGATATTTAAACAACATTTAGGCATGATGTATATGGATATAATCCTATATACATGAAACATATATATATCCATGTTTTTGACTTTAATTCCAAAATATGTTTTGTTAAAAATACCAAACATAAAACACATGAAATAGACTATCAAACTAAGTTTGTTTAAATAGTTGAAGCATGCATGTATATAGAACAAATCTAATATACATTAAACCATGTAAACTTGTTTGATCTATCTATTCATGAAAACCAATATCGGTTAAACCAAAAATGGAAAAACCGAAAACCAATATTCCAAAACATGAAACGTGTGTGTTGTGAACTTGAGCATATCATACTGTTCTAATCTTTACAATTTTGGATCTAAACACAAAACTAAATTATGGTACCAATGTCTTCTTGTCTCCAAGCCGACTCGATCCAAAACTCTTTCACTGAGCTTGACTCCAACGAGTGATAAACAAGATCTTGATGCTCGGGCTCTGGTAACAACATGTAAAAGCTTCCGGATCACGGAGTTTTGGAGCAATCACCAACTAATATCTTGATTAATGATCTGTAACTAAAATCACAAGATTATTAGTACACATAACTACATGAGTTTGTCATCATCAAAACTAGAGTGGAAGGCCTCTGGGCCAACACAAAGTATTTCAAAATCCGTCCCAATCAACCATAGAATATCAAAAACTTTGGAGGGGGTTCTATAGGCTGTCTAAAAATCACTGAAGATAAGTCATCAAAAAAGCAAAATTTAAACTCCAGATACAGGGCTAGTCATCGCCATCAGTGCAGCATCAAGACGCGAGGGTTGAAACCCACGTCTCAACATCACTGTAAGGACCGAGACGCGAGGGTTGAAACTCGCGTCCTAGTATTATTGTAGTGCCAAGACGCAGAGTCCAAAGCCCGTGTCTCACGTGAAGCTTAACGCAGAATTAGAAGCTCGCATTCCTCAAGCATCATTTTAGCAACAAGACGCGAGGCTCGAAACCTGCATCTCAGTTATAACTGCCCTCATTACTGGGTCAATTACTGCCCATGTAATGAGGAAGTTAACCCCCATTGTGGAGCATTTTTAGGGGACACGTTCACCCCCCTGAAACCTCTATAAATAGCCCAGTTTGGTATGAAAAAGGGGTCGGATAATTCTTGGTCAAAAGAACTTCAGTTGTAAGTCGTAGAAATACAAAGATTTCCAGCTGAAAAGAAAGAGAGAGTTCAACCCTTCTAACAACTTGCTCCGTACAAGTTCATCTTTACCGGCACTCTCATTGAGATCCTTGGTGGACAGAAGCTATGTTACTTCGTCTACTGTCCAAAGAAAGGATTCCCAAAAGGTCCTAACGTTCACCCGGTCAACAGAAAACAAGATTCACTTTCCATCGCCTCGCTAAGAACCCGGCATTCAACAAAAGGGAGATTCAAGTTTGAATATCTTTCCTCTCTTGTAAGAAGATTATTGATCCGTTGTAACTTTCTTTACAATCAAATAAAGAATTTACTTCTCGATCTTCAATTTCCCTCCAATAAACAGTCCCTCTTGCTGCTTGTGAGCATCTCTCAGCTTTTGTTATGTATATCTCTTCGTGTAATGTACTTTTGTATTTTATGGTGATGTAATATTCCTGTAATATTGTATCACTCTTTGTGATAACAATGTATTTGTACTTTTCTATTGGAATGTATATTACCACTGTACTTTCGCACTCTGATTCTTACCTGTACTGATGCTTACGTATATGCATAAGGGTATTTCCGACCTGCGTATATACGTCGCAGTGACGTCTCCGTACCCATGGGATCGGGGCGTCACATAATGTAAAACGGTCACATAAATAATCATAAAACAAAAACACAATTGTGGAAAGTAAATAAAAATATATGATGAAAAAAATCTGAATATGTATCTAAGTACGTATTCTGGGAATGGAGTGTTACATTTATTGTGGAGTAAAAAATAAAATAAATATAACATGGGATAAGGGAGACTTGACAGTTAATTAGGTCATGTCGGGTGGATGTCTTAAATTTATATTTGTTTTACTGCAGGGAACGTGGCAGTGCCGGCTGCCACTTGTATATAACGCATCGAGCATCTTGTTTCTTACTCCTGCCCCAGTGGGCAGCCCTGGTCTCAGCAGCCAGAGGCTTGTTTATGGCCAAAATCCCGAGTATGTACGGGGTACATTACCTAATTAGAGCTTCTCGACCATTAAATTTTCAATTAACATAATAAAATAGTATAAATAATGCAGACGACAGGAACACTTGTTCTTTGGTCACTCTCTTATTCGGATTATGCTACCCATATGCCATGTTGATTAGTTCGGATGAGTTCGGATAGAGCACGGGCTCCAGTATGGACTACCAGTAGTATGAGACACTAGAAAAGATTAATTAAAATAGTAAGTGATACAGATTGTTATTATTATATAATTATAGTATATTGCTCACCACCTGCATGATAACTTGTCTGTGTATATTGTATTAAATATCATAATTTATCTTGTTTATTATCATGTTATTATACATGTATATTCTGCATTTCAGGTATTCTATATAGACACACTATTTCTGTACACTTACGAACATTGTATCTTATTAATATTATATCTCATTACTCACATTGATAATAATAATACTAATATACTAATGGTATAATAATATAATGTAAGTTGATATATATTATACTCTCCCCGCTTGATATCGTTATTGTTTTTAATCGTGTATTGTATAATATTATAGAAATAACTTCATTATAATATGCATGATGGGTATTAATAATGTTATAGTACAGATACTATAATTGTAATATATATAGAGAGAGATGACATGTGTCATTCCAGAATTCGAGCCAGAATTCTTCCCACTCAAATACAACCCCCGATATTCGAATAAAAGATCTACTCCGTTGAACTTGATCTACATTATTTCAAGTATTTATAAATCAAAATCAAATGTTTTGAATAATTTTTGCACATCCATCAAGCAGGGCAAAATGGACGGCCGAAAATAGTGAGTTGGTTAGATCAATGTCTTTAGACATACAATTTCTCGATCTGGCCATTTGATTATGATCTAAACATTTAAAAATTCCTACAAACCAATTTTGTTAGGTTTCAAATGTTCTACACTATTAAACTAACCAACTCACTATTTAGGCCGTTTATTTTTTTTCGTACTTGATGCATGGGTAAAAAGTATTCAAAACACTTGATTTTTGGTTTATAAATACTTGAAATAATATACATCAGCTTCAATGGAGTGGATCTTGTATTCGAATGTCGGATGTTGATATTTGAGTGGGAAGGATTCGGCCTCGAATCCTTCCAGGATGACACAAGTCTATACATACACACACATACCGATTGTTAGTATAATTATATCGTATCATTTGTATTTATACATGTATTATTTATTATCGTGATTGTAATTACTGTTGGCCCGAAAGCCCATCACTCTACTTTTGATGATGATCAACTCATGTAGTTATAGTACTAATGATCTTGTGTTTAATTAGTGATAGATTTATAATCAAGATCTTAGTAGGTGCATAGCTTCAACAAAGGATTTGAAGTCAAGTTTTGGAGTTAGCACGGTTTGATCCAAGAGCCATTGGATCGTGTTTGGACCAAGTCAAGAAGATGAGAAAGCTACAAGTGAAGACTTCAAGAAGATGAAGACTTGTGTCTAACTTTATTTAGTAAGATTTTATTTTTAATTAAAATGTAAAGGATAGAGTAGTTGGTGGATTGCTCAAGTATCTGTATGCACACACACTCTTGATTTAGTTTGCTTTAGAAAAGATTTTTCTCTTTGACAAAATATCATTTTGGTTTTTGTATTCAAGTTTTATGTTTTAACCAAAACCATGTTTAGTGCTTAATGTTAAAAACATAGATATTTTACCATGTTTGTGTAGTGGATCATATCCATGCACACTATACTTCAAATAAGTTTAAATATCTTGTTTTTGTATTTGGTGAAGTTTTGGAAAATAAGTTTTAGAAAAATCAAGTTTTGGAAAATACTGTTTTTCATTTGAGCCAATATTTTCATATTACAAAAATAGTCCAAATCATTTGTAACATGCCTTGATTTTGTGCAAGCATGTTTGTTTATCAAAGTAAAGTGTTAAAACTATTTTTGTAGATTTTTCAGTATTTTATGGGATTTTATTTCAATCAAAAAGATCAAGTTTTTAATCCCTAACTTTTCTGTACTGGCTTCAGCCGGTCGACCGACGTGCACAGACGTGCACCCCAGTTCTGGCAGGAGGGCCGGCCGACCGACACGGTCGACCGTCCAGAGAGCTCTGCTCTCTAGAAAGCCCCGGCCGACCGAGCGGTCGACCGTACAGAGAGACTTGCTCTCTGTATCCTGGATCGGCGGACCGACCGGTCGACCGATGGCTCAAACGGTCTGAAATATGACCGTTGGCCGGATGACCCGGCGGTCGTCCGACTGGTCTGACAGAACCCCAACGGCTAGTTTTTCTAGCCCTATAAATTTGGGGGTTTGGGCATTGTTTTTCTACAAGATTTTCAAGTGGATTTTTCACCAGTTTTCCCAACTCTTTTAAGAGATTTTCTCCACTTGTTTTAGAGCAATATTTCCAATCAAAAGGGGTGTTTATCAAGAGTGTTTAGAAGAAAATTTTCTTGAGTTTTCCTCCACCATTCTCATCCTTGTTTTCTCACACAAACACTTGAGCAACCCATTGATTATTCATCTTATAGGAGTGTTGTAGTGAGAGCTTTTATTGGTGACCAAAGTGTTTAGATCACTAAGAGATCTTTTCTTGTTCCTTGTGGAGGCGGACGAGTGCGTTCGCGGTGTTTCGAGTTCGGGGCGAACTTGTTGTTTGAGGTGCGGCCTCGGCGAGCTTGTGGGGCTTGCGGTGTGTACGAGCTAGAGAGTCTGAGAGCTTGTAGGTTTTGCGGCACCGAGTGATCCAGTGGGATCGATTATAGTGGAAATCCTTCGTGTGTCGAAGGCGAGGATGTAGAGCAAGTGTGCTCGAACCTCGAAACAAATCCCTTGTGTTTGCGATTGCTCACTCTCTCTATCTCTTATTTATATCTTGCATGCTATTATTGTCATTACACTTATATGCTTGATATACTTGTGTGCTTCATTGTTATACTTGCTTGGGTTTGTTTGCTAACACTTGTATTTAACCAAGAGAGCCAACGCGGCACCTCAACCCTTATCTAGGGAAATCTAGAGGAGTTAGTCCAGAGCCCTTCACGGGGAATTCGGCTACACTCTTGTGTTATACGTGGTGTTTAGTGTAAGAGTTTAGTTTAGGTCATAATAGTTTTTACTTCCGCATTATTTAGCATTAAGTGACCATTAGATTAGCCATCACCTATTCACCCCCCTCTAGGTGATCCTACAATTAGTATCAGAGCATTTTTAATTGGTATCAGAGCCAAGTGCTCTGATTTTAGGTCTTACAACCTAGAGTTAAAGATCCTCATTTTTAGGCTAATCACAATATTTTGTACACACACCATGAATTTCATGTCACCTCCCACTTTTGATATTCTTAACATCCATATATGGAAGGTGAAGATGTCTATGTACCTCAAGGCCCTAGGCATTCATGTTTATCTTGCCACCACTAAAAATGATTATTGTTTAAATGGCAAAAACATTGAGGCTAATGTAAAAGCCTTACATGCTTTAAGATCTACCCTAAATGATGATTATTTATCTAAGGTTGCTAATCTTGATTTGGCTTTTGTAGTTTGGAACACCCTCCTCTCCCTTGGCGAAAATGATCAATACTATGCGGGTCGGATGTTGGAAGTGACGTCTCCAACATGTGCTATATGGTCCAAGGGATAACCCCCTTGAGATAACTACCGAATCCGTGGTAGAAGATGATAACATGTCATATGATGAGCTCACTTCATTTTGCCAACAATTACTTGAGAAATATGACATGCTTAGAAAAGATAATAAAATTTTGAAAAAGAAATTTGATTGCATGCTTAATGAAAAAGATTCATTAGAAAATAAGGTTGCATGGATTGAAAAAGAAAATGAGAATTTGAAAAATGAGAATGTTTCCTTACTTTCAAAATTGAATACTCTTTGTGAAGGAAACACTAGTTTGAAAAATAAAGTTATTTTGGTGAAAAAACAAAAAGATATTGCTTTTCAAGAAAATACGTCTTTGAAAAAGAAAATTTTTGAAAAAGAAAAAGAAAAAGTTTCTAAAAAGAAAAAGACTTTTGATCATGCTTTACATGCCACCACCTCTATTGATCAAAATGAAGTTAAATTTTTGAAAAGAAAATTAATTGTTTAAGCTCAACCTTGAGCAAATGTGCATTTAATCATTCTAGGTTGGAGTTTATGTTTTCAAAGAAACAAACTCCACGCATTCATGCACATCATCATCATGCATATGCTTATATTGCACGTCATGATCATACCCATACAAGCATTCTAAGGTATACAAATGTACACATTGTGGCCGCAAAGGCCATTTAGCAAAATTTTGTTTTGATAAGTTGCATGTTTTAAATTTTGCTAAAAATAAAAATTTTTGGGTACCTTACAATGCTAACCCCCAAGGACCAAAAGAAAATGGGTACCAAAACTCTCACCTTGTGTTTTTGATGTAGGTGAGGGCTCTCACACGACGTGAGAGGGATGGTGCCTTGATGGTGGATGCACATAGACATGATGGACTTACTTTTGATGCATCCCTATCAAGGAGGTTCGGTGGGACAACCACCATGTTTGGAGATTTGGAGTATAGTTCTTATGGTTTGGTAACTATCTCTAAACTCCTACTTTATTTATTTACATGCTTGTTCATATATCATATTTTTAGCATGTTCATTTGTTTTATGTGCTTCATGTGGTAAACTAGTTTAAATGTAGTTTTTATCAAAACTTGTTGTTATACATGTACAAATAGTGAGAACAAATTGATTCATATATGTTTACACTTCATGCTCATTTGTACCCACTATATGCACATATATAGGCTAGTTTTGATGATTCTTTCATTTATACTTGTTTTGCCAATCTTCGTGTTTTTACTTCATGTATATGTAATTTTTATTCAAATCTAATAAATATACATGTATATCCTTTTTGAGTCTCTTGCCTTCATGCAAATCACTTTAATAGACTCGTTTTATGTTGGGATATGTATGCATATTGTTAGATTTAGATAAATCATACATATACCTAGAAGTTTATTTTGTTTAATGAAAAAAATGAATTTTTATGATTTGTTTGATAAAATGATATTTGTGTTTTGAGCTTCATTGATTATTTTTATGGAAAATGCTAAACACATGATTCTTGTACACTCACACTTCATTTGTTTTATCATGACTTTGATTCGTGAACATTTTTTTTGAGCTTCATCGATTTTGAGTGTCAATTTTTGTGTATTTGGTATGATTCATGAAATACATATGATTTGATTTCATGTTTTTGAAGGATCTTTAACTAGTTTTTCAAAAATAATTTAACTAGTTATTTATTCTTCAATGTTTTTATGAGATATACACATGGTCCTATTATTGTTTCAATTGGTATCATTGAATCATTTCAATTGGTATCAATTTGACTATATTTTTGTATATACTCATATTTTTTTTCTTATATATGTATGTATCAATTTCATTTGGTATACTCATTTTTTATACATATATATGAGTTATTTGTGCTTGAGTTAAAATTATTTTACATGTTTAAAGCACAAAGTTGTTTATGATAAGAAAATAAAAATTTTAAAAAAAATTCTCAAGATTTGTTTTATTGAGAAAATTCAAAATTTTGTTTTATAAGAAAAATCAAAATTTTTGATTTGTATTGCCTATATGCAAGGAGAGCTTAACATCTCTTCTACATATAGATTCATGTTGAGTGTATTGTATATTGAGGAGCTTGACAACTCTTCTTTATGTGGTACACGTGTGTAGGGGAACTTCACATCTCCTCTTATGCATTACATATTATACATTATGTGAATTAGGGCTTGTCATCCCTCTTTCATGTAATGTATATGTGTAGGGAAGTTACTTTACCGTCTTCCTCTTCATGAATGTATATCGCATATAACCTTTTATTGACTTATTTGTTTACACCCCTTATTGGTCTCTTTGTTTATGACAAAAAGGGGGAGAAAAATTTGATGATTTTGTTTTTACTTTAAACCCTTTGTTGATGATTGACAAAAAGGGGAGAGGTATTTTGTATATATGCATGCTTTTGTGGTTAAAGGATTTATATTTATGCATATATGTTTCGTTGCGCAAATAGGAGAATAGAGAAAAAGATTTTGTGATTTTGTTTTATGCTTGAGTGCATGTTTATCTCCACACATTTGCATACATGTTTATGTACATTCATTGCATATTTATTATTTGTTTGTGATGCATGAGTTAAGGGGGAGCTTCTTTGGAGCTTTACTTTAATCCATGCATATATAACTTCATGAGTTTTGTCATCATCAAAAAGGGGGAGATTGTTGGCCCGAAAGCCCATCACTCTAGTTTTGATGATGATCAACTCATGTAGTTATAGTACTAATGATCTTGTGTTTAATTAGTGACAGATTTATAATCAAGATCTTAGTAGGTGCATAGCTTCAACAAAGGATTTGAAGTCAAGTTTTAGAGCTAGCACGGTTTGATCCAAGAGCCATTGGATCGTGTTTGGACCAAGTCAAGAAGATGAGAAGGCTTCAAGTGAAGACTTCAAGAAGATGAAGACTTGTATCTAGGTTTGTTTAGTAAGATTTTGTTTTTAGTAAAAATGTAAAGGATAGAGTAGTTGGTGGATTGCTCAAGTATCTATATGCACAAACACTCTTGATTTAGTTTGCTTTGGAAAAGATTTTTCTCTTTGACAAAATATCATTTTAGTTTTTGGTATTCAAGTTTTATGTTTTAACCAAAACCATGTTTAGTGCTTAATGTCAAAAACATAGATATTTCACCATGTTTGTGTAGTGGATCATATCCATACACACTATGCTTCAAATAAGTTTAAATATCTTGTTTTTGTATTTGGTGAAGTTTTGGAAAACAAGTTTTAGAAAATCAAGTTTTGGAAAATACTATTTTTCATTTGAGCCAATATTTCCATATTACAAAAATAGTCCAAATCATTTGTAACATGCGTTGATTTTGTGCAAGCATGTTTGTTTATCAAAGTAAAGTGTTAAAACTATTTTTATAGATTTTTCAGTATTTTATGGGATTTTATTTCAATCAAAAAGACAAGTTTTTAATCCCTAACTTTTCTGTACTGGCTTCAGCCGGTCGACCGGACGATCGACCGACGTGCACAGACTTGCACCCCAGTTCTGGTAGGAGGGCCGGCCGACCGACACGGTCGACCGTTCAGAGAGCTCTGCTCTTTGGAAAGCCCCGGCCGACCGAGCGGTCGACCGTACAAAGAGACTTGCTCTCTGTATCCTGGATCGGCCGACCAACTGGTCGACCGATGGCTCAAACGGTCTGAAATATGACCGTTGGCCGGACGACCGGGCGGTCGTCCGACAGGTCTGACAGAACCCCAACGGCTAGTTTTTCTAGCCCTATAAATTTGGAGGTTTGGGCATTGTTTTTCTACAAGATTTTCAAGTAGATTTTTCACCAGTTTTTCCAACTCTTTTAAGAGGTTTTCTCTACTTATTTTAGAGCAAATATTTCCAATCAAAAGGAGAGTTTATCAAGAGTGTTTAAAAGAGAATTTTCTTGAGTTTTCCTCCACCATTCTCATCCTTGTTTTCTCACACAAATACTTGAGCAACCCATTGATTATTCATCTTATAGGAGTGTTGTAGTGAGAGTTTTTATTGGTGATCAAAGTGTTTAGATCACCAAGAGATCTTTTCTTGTTCCTTGTGGAGGCAGACGAGTGCGTTCGCGGTGTTTTGAGTTCGGGTGCGAACTTGTTGTTTGAGGTGCGGCCTCGGCGAGCTTGTGGGGCTTGCGGTGTGTACGGGCTAGAGAGTCCGAGAGCTTGTAGGTGTTGCGGCACCGAGTGATCCGGTGGGATCGATTATAGTGGAAATCCTTCACGTGTCGAAGGCGGGGATGTAGAGCAAGTGTGCTCGAATCTCGAAACAAATCCCTGAAAAACACCTAGAGGGGGGTGAATAGGTGTAATTGCTAATCTAACAATCTTTTTAAACTAAGATGGATGAATGATGCAACGATCTCTCAAAATAAGACTAAGAGCCGAAAACCCCGTGAGAGATTCTGAACTCCTTCATCCCAATTCCCCTTGAATGGGTTAGAGGTGCGCAATGCAACCTTGTTGTATGAGAATTGATTGAACAAGGAATGAATAATATGCAATGATGAAATGCACACAAGATATATCACAAGTATCACAAGCAATAACATAAGGAAAGAAAACTAAATCTCAAGCAAGTAATTGAAAGCAATAAAGTGCAAGAGAAATTTAAAGCAAAATAGACACAAGGCAATCGTAAACACAAGATGTTTGTTTCGAGGTTCGAGCCACCGCTCTACTCCCCGCCTTCACCTCCGTGAAGGGTTTCCACTACCACCGAGGACGATTACAACGGTCTACCGAAGACCCGAGCACCGAGCTCCACCAATTACAATAACCTCTACCAAGAGGTGTCTCCACAAGAAGAAGAAAAGGAACAAGTAACCAAAGTGATCACAACAAGATCACTTAAACTCTTTTACAAACTCTCACTCTTTTACAACTTCCTTATAGATTGAGTAGGGAATTTTTGGCTCTAAGAAGTGTAGTGAGAAAACTCAGTTGTAGAGAGGATCTTAGCTAAGGAACACAACTGAAAACAAGCTCAAGAAAGAGTTGAAAATAGAGAGCTAAAACACTTTTCTTTTCTTTTTGAAAACTATGAAAACTAGAGGATTTTTCTTAGTATTTTGCAAGAGACTCTTCTCCTCTATTTATAGGGAGAGAAATAGGTTAAAAATAATTTATTTTGACCTTATTTGCTCTGAAAAAGATCTGGAAAACCCTGAAAAAGTCTGCCAAAAAGCAGTCCAAAAAAACAGATTTCAGAATTGCACAAAAGAGGAAAGAGCCGTTGGGCTATTGCAGGCTTGGCGGTCGACCGGGCCGGTCGACCGCCAGCTCAGCTGGCAAAGAGCCGTTGGCTCGGTCTTCTGGCGGTCGACCGGGCGGTCGACCCAGAAAACCCGAGAGCAACTGCTTACAGTCGGTCGACTCGGGCGGTCGACCGACAGACGTGCACAAACGTGCACGTCCTGGCACTGGCGCCGGTCGACCGTGCCGGTCGGCCGGTCAGCCTGAAACAGGAAAAACAGCAGGATTTTGAAGTTGGAAAATTTTGTAAAAAAATGTTTTGAAGTAGTGAAAGGTAAGTAATAATCTGAAAAGAGTATGTATACATGATCTAAACAAGATATATGTCTTTGTAAAACTTGGAGTCATGTATATTTGTCAAGTTATGAGAAAAACTTCAAAACAAAAATTCTAACTATAAAAACTTGTGTACAAAAACATGTGTGTGTATCCTAGAGCCAATTTCCAAAACTCAACCTTTAACAATCTAATTCTTACATTGGTTCTAAGTACTACAAGTGCTTCAAGAGGGCTTTTCACCATAAGGTCTTCAACACTTAATTCTTGAGCCCAATTTGAGTTGACTTGAGTCCAAAATACTTGCTTATAGGGAATAAACCTACTAGATGAGTTAGATCCCTGAAACACACTTAACCAATAAACAATATTAGTACAAATAACTAATATGTTTTGTAATCATCAAAACACACTTAAACACGGGTGATTGTAACCTTGGGCCAACAATCTCCCCCTTTTTGATGATGACAAAACATATAGGTTATTTAAACAAAAATGGAAGAAGAGCTTGGAAAGCTCCCCCTCAAATAATGCTATGTATAAAGAGTGACAATGAGTAAAGATACATGAAGCATTGAAAACTCATAGTTTTGTCAAAAACTCAAATGTATCTCAAATACATCAAATACACAATGCATCTCAAAATACACAATGCATCTCAAAATGCACAATAACAATAACCAAAACTCTTTATCTTTTTCTCCCCCTTTTTGTCATACATCAAAAAGGGTTAAACAAAACAAACAAAAACAAAAGAAATTGTTCTTTAAGAATCCATAATGCAAACATTCAACTCACCACAAATAAAAGAGAATCTAGCATAGTCTAAAGGTTTAGTAAAAATATCGGCAAGTTGAAAATCGGAAGAAACATAATCAATATCAATATCACCTTTCTCATAATGATCTCTAAGAAAGTGATACCTAATGTCAATGTGTTTGGTTTTACTATGTTGATTTGCATTCTTTATCATGTGAATTGTACTAGTATTATCACAAAATATTTTAACATGATCAAAGTGTAAATCATAGTCGAGGAGAGTATGTTTCATCCAAAGAACTTGTGCACAACAAGCTCCGGCTGCAACATACTCCGCCTCGGCGGTTGAAAGGGCTACCGAATTTTGCTTTTTGGAAGACCAAGATACAAGATAATTACCAAGGAATTGACATGTTCCACTTGTGCTCTTCCTATCTACCCTACAACCCGCATAGTCGGCATCCGAAAAACTCTTCATATCAAATAGTCCGGTTTTCGGATACCACAAACCCATTTCAATAGTGCCCTTAAGGTATTTAATAATACGTTTTACCGCTACTAAATGAGACTCCTTAGGACATGATTGAAAACGAGCACAAAGACAAACGGAAAACATGATATCCGGCCTACTAGCCGTCAAATACAATAAACTACCAATCATGCTACGATAAAGTTTAATGTCTACACTTTTACCTTGTTCATCCTTGTCAAGCTTGATAGTTGTTGTCATGGGAGTCTTGCTCACTTTAGATCCTTCAAGCCCGAACCTTTTGATTAATTCCTTTGTGTACTTGGCTTGATTGATGAAGATCCCATCCTTCCTTTGCTTGATTTGGAGTCCAAGGAAATAGTTGAGTTCCCCCATCATAGACATTTCAAATTCTTCCTTCATGTATGATTCAAAAGCTTGGCAAAGAGATTCATTAGTAGAACCAAAAATAATATCATCAACATAAATTTACACAATAAGAATATCTTTTTCTACATGTTTTGTAAACAAAGTTGTGTCAATTTTTCCTTTCTTAAAACTATTTGAAATTAAAAATGAAGAAAGTCTTTCATACCAAGCCCTAGGGGCTTGTTTTAAACCATAAAGAGCTTTATCTAATTTAAACACAAAATCCGGATGTGTAGGATCAACAAACCCGGGGGGTGTTCAACATACACCTCCTCTTCAATAAAACCATTTAGAAAAGCACTTTCAACATCCATTTGAAATACTTTAAAATCTTTATATGAGGCAAATGCTAGTGTCATCCGTATGGCTTCAAGCCGTGCTACGGGTGCAAAGGTTTCTTCAAAATCGATTCCTTCGATTTGAGTGTAACCTTGGGCAACTAACCTAGCTTTATTCCTAACAACGTTACCCGATTCATCCAACTTGTTCTTAAAGATCCACTTAGTACCAATTGTTGGCCTATCGTGGGGCCTAGGAACAAGGTGCCAAACTTGGTTGCGCTCAAATTGATTGAGTTCCTCTTGCATGGCTAGCAACCAATATGAATCGGCCTCGGCTTCGAGGACGTTCTTGGGTTCAACATGAGAAATGAATGCATAGTGACCACAATAATCATGAAGTTTAGAGCGAGTGGTTACCCCTTTAGATACTTCACCTATGACGAGGTCCTTGGGATGATGAGGATTGTATCTCCAATCCTTTGGAAGTTGTTGAGTTGGCTCCACTTCAATTGATTGAATTTCATTTCCTTGAGCCTCTTCTACATTAGCTTCACTTCCTTCATCATCCTTTGACTTGTCTCCCATAGTAGGTGTATCCTCCAAGGTCACTTTCTCCATGCCTTCATCTAAAGCATCTATTTCTATAACATTCTTAACAAACAAGTTAGATTCTTCAAACTTAACATGTATAGATTCCTCAATAGTCAAAGAAGATCTATTGAAGACTCTATAAGCTTTACTAGTATTAGAATAACCCACAAAAATTGCCTCATAAGCTTTAGCATCAAATTTTCCTAAATTATCTTTTGTATTTAAAACAAAATATTTGCATCCAAAAACCTTGAAATATGAAACATTTGGTTTTCTAGAAAAGTACATTTCAAAAGAAGTTTTTGAAGTATTTTTACACAAGAAACACGATTTGATATGTAGCATGATGTATTAACGGCCTCGGCCCACAAATAATGTGGTAGACCATATTCACTTAGCATTGTCCTAGACATCTCTTGTAAAGTTCGATTTTTCCGTTCAACTACTCCATTTTGTTGTGGAGTTCTAGGACAAGAAAGTTCATGCTTAATTCCTGTTCTTCACAAAAAGTGGTAAAGGGTAGATTAATGAACTCACCTCCTCTATCACTTCTTATTCTTAAAATTGAAGAATCTTTTTCCTTTTCAACTCTTTTCTTAAAGGCTTGAAAATGTGAAAAGGCTTGATTTTTGTGTTCAAGAAAGAAAACCCAAGTAAAACGTGAAAAATCATCAACCAAAACAAATGCAAAACGATTTCCACTTAGACTTTTGGTTTGTGTAGGGCCAAATAGATCCATATGGATTAACTCCAAAGGACGTGATGTCATGATATCCTTAATTGACTTGGAAGAAGACTTAGTTTGTTTCCCAAATTGACATGCGTCACAAACTCGGTCCTTTTCAAAATTCAAACAAGGAATACCTTTCACCATTTCCTTTGTGTTTAACCTAGATATATGGTCAAAAGAAATGTGGCCTAATCTTCTATGCCACAACCAAGAGTCATCATCGAGGGCTTTTAAACAAGTAATACTACAAGACATATTAGACAAGTCAATCATGTACATATTGTTATCACGAAAACCGAAAAATATACATGTATTAGATTGTCTATCAAAAACTCTACAAGCTATGTTATCAAAAATAACATCAAAACCTTTATCACAAAGTTGACTAATACTCAAGAGATTATGCTTGAGTCCATCAACTAAAACAACATTCTCAATTAATGGGGATGAATCAAGTTTAACATTACCATACCGATGATTTTACCCTTGGCATCATCTCCGAAGGTGATGGTGCCACCTTCATGGTATCTTGATAGGGTTGCAAAGTTGTTGATGTCCCAAGTCATGTGCCTTGAGCAACCACTATCAAGATACCACAATCCTCTACGTCGTTGGGCCTTGGAAGGTACCTACATTATTTAACAAAATTGTTGACTTTGGTACCCAAATTTTCTTGGGTCCTTGAAAGTTAGTGTTACGAACCCAAACATTATGACAAGATGCACTTAGTCTATCATAGCAAAAATTAGCTAAGTGCCCTTTCCGCCCACAATGTGAACATGAGAACACTCTTCTATACATGAATGCATGATGTGTGTGTGAAGTGTGAGCATGTTTTGGGGGTTTGCCACGATGTAAAGGTTGTGTGGTATGAACATGAGCATGAGCATGGTAAACATTTTTCTTAGGTTCTTGTTTCTTAGGAAACATAGCCTCTATCTTCTTCTTATCAAACTCACAATTTTTCAAAACAACTCCTAATGAGTCTATTCTTTCCTTAAGTATGGTAATCTCATTAGAATCAATTAGTGGGGACTTGCCTTTACAAGAAATCTTATATTTGTCAAAATCTTTTTGGGTGGAAACAAGAGTGGAAAGTAATTCATCTTTTTCTTTAGAAAGAGTAAAAACTTGATGATTAAGAGATTCATTTTCCTTTTTCATTTTTAATACTTTTTCTTAAGAAAATCATAATTATGTGATAGTTCTACAAAAGCTTCTCCTAATTCATCCATGGAAAGTTCATCATTAAGAGAAGTGGAAGGGGTTACCTTGCTTGTGCCTTCATTTGCCATGAAGCATATGTTGGCGGTATCAATCTCCTCCTCGGATTCGCTCTCGGAATCCCATGTAGCTTTCATTGCCTTCTTCTTGTAAGGCTTCTTTGAGGTGGAGGGCTTCACTTTATCCGAGCACTCGCAACAACAATGTGTCCCGGTCTTTGGCAATTGAAACAATAATCTTTCTTTCTTCTTTGCCTCCTTGCCATCTCCTTCTTCCTTGGAATTTAGCCTTGTTATAGATCCTCCGGACGTTCTTCACAAGAAGTGAGAGCTCTTCGTCATCTTCTTCTTCATCGTCTTCGTCGGAGTGTGTGGATTGACTTTTGAAGGCTATAGTCTTCTTCTTGGAAGGAGCCATATCCTCCCTTATTTTTCTCTCCATCTCATGGGTTTTGAGGTTCCCAATGAGACCTATTAGCTCCATCTCCTCCTTGTCACTGAGTTCCTTCAAGGTGGTTGCTTTGACTTCCCATGAAGGAGGAAGAGCTCGGATGATCTTTCTAACTCTTTGATCGTTGTCGATAGCATCACCTAGAGAAGAAAGTCCATTAGTGATCTTTGTAAATCTTGTAACCATATCATCTATGGTTTCATTTTCTTGCATGCAAAAATTTTCATATTGGGACCGAAGAAGGTCTATCTTGGCCCTCTTCACTTGTGAAGTCCCCTCATGTGTAACTAGCAATGTGTCCAAATTTCATATGCGGACTTGCAATGAATAACTCTAGCTATATCATCATCATTAAGGGCTTGAAGGATTGCATAGTGAGCCCTAGCATTGGCATCAAATTCTTTAGTCTCTATTTCGGACCAAGTATATTCATCACCGGGGGTGCACTAAAGGGTTTGGTCACGGCCTTTGCAACTCGACTACTTAGAGATTGCAAGAAAACGGTCATCTTAACCTTCCATATGGGAAAGTTAAGTCCATCAAACTTAGGGGGTGTCTTAATACCATCGGCCATCTTTACTAAGTGAGAATGAATGAAATGATTAGCAATATTAGGATCACTCTAAGGTTGTTAAGCCAAGAGCCTAGTAACCAAGCTCTGATACCAATTGAAAAACACCTAGAGGGGGGGTGAATAGGTGTAATTGCTAATCTAACAATCTTTTTAAACTAAGATGGATGAATGATGCAACGATCTCTCAAAACAAGACTAAGAGCCGAATACCCCGTGAGAGGTTCTGAACTCCTTCCTCCCAATTCCCCTTGAATGGGTTAGAGGTGCGCAATGCAACCTTGTTGTATGAGAATTGATCGAATAAGGAATGAATAATATGCAATGATGAAATGCACACAAGATATATCACAAGTATCACAAGCAATAACACAAGGAAAGAAAACTAGATCTCAAGCAAGTAATTGAAAGCAATAAAGTGCAAGAGAAATTTAAAGCAAAATAGACACAAGGCAATCACAAACACAAGATGTTTGTTTCGAGGTTCGAGCCACCGCTCTACTCCCCGCCTTCACCTCCGTGAAGGTTTCCACTATCCGCCGAGGACGATTACAACGGTCTACCGAAGACCCGAGCACCGAGCTCCACCAATTACAATAACCTCTACCGAAGAGGTGTCTCCACAAGAACAAGAAAAGGAACAAGTAACCAAAGTGATCACAACAAGATCACTTAAACTCTTTTACAAACTCTCACTCTTTTACAACTTCCTTATAGATTGAGTAGGGAATTTTTGGCTTTAAGAAGTGTAGTGAGAAAACTCAGTTGTAGAGAGGATCTTAGCTAAGGAACACAACTGAAAACAAGCTCAAGAAAGAGTTAAAATGGAGAGCTAAAACACTTTTTTTTCTTTTTGAAAACTATGAAAACTAGAGGATTTTTCTTAGTATTTTGCAAGAGACTCTTCTCCTCTATTTATAGGGAGAGAAATAGGTTAAAAATAATTTATTTTGACCTTATTTGCTCTGAAAAAGATCTGAAAAACCCTGAAAAAGTCTGCCAAAAAAGCAGTCCAAAAAACAGATTTCAGAATTGCACGAAAGTGGAAAGAGCCATTGGGCTGTTGCAGGCTTGGCGGTCGACCGGGCCGGTCGACCGCCAGCTCAGCTAGCAAAGAGCCGTTGGCTCGGGTCTTCTGGCGGTCGACCGGGGCGGTCGACCCAGAAAACCCGAGAGCAACTGCTTACAGTCGGTCGACCCGGGCGGTCGACCGACAGACGTGCACAAACATGCACGTCCTGGCACTGGCGCCGGTCGACCGTGCCGGTCGGCCGGTCAGCCTGAAACAGGAAAAACAGCAGGATTTTGAAGTTGGAAAATTTTGTAAAAAAATGTTTTGAAGTAGTGAAAGGTAAGTAATAATCTGAAAAGAGTATGTATATATGATCTAAACAAGATATATGTCTTTGTAAAACTTGGAGTCATGTATATTTGTCAAGTTATGAGAAAAACTTCAAAAACAAAAATTCTAACTATAAAAACTTGTGTACAAAAACATGTGTGTGTATCCTAGAGTCAATTTCCAAAACTCAACCTTTAACAATCTAATTCTTACATTGGTTCTAAGTACTACAAGTGCTTCAAGAGCGCTTTTCACCATAAGGTCTTCAACACTTGATTCTTGAGCCCAATTTGAGTTGACTTGAGTCCAAAACACTTGCTTATAGGGAATAAACCTACTAGATGAGTTAGATCCCTGAAACACACTTAACCAATAAACAATATTAGTACAAATAACTAATATGTTTTGTAATCATCAAAACACACTTAAACACGGGTGATTGTAACCTTGGGCCAACAATCCCTTGTGTTTGCGATTGCTCACTCTCTCTATCTCTTATTTATATCTTGCATGCTATTATTGTCATTACACTTATATGCTTGATATACTTGTGTGCTTCATTGTTATACTTGCTTGGGTTTGTTTGCTAACACTTGTATTTAACCAAGAGAGCCAACGCGGCACCTCAACCCTTATCTAGGGGAATCTAGAGGAGTTAGTCCAGAGCTCTTCACGGGGAATTCGGCTACACTCTTGTGTTATACGTGGTGTTTAGTGTAAGAGTTTAGTTTAAGTCATAATAGTTTTTACTTTCGCATTATTTAGCATTAAGTGACCATTAGATTAGCCATCACCTATTCACCCCCCTCTAGGTGATCCTACAATTGGTATCAGAGCATTTTCAATTACTATTATAGTATATTATTATTGCTCCTTTCATTTTACCATTAATTAGATTTCTTTCTAATGACCCAGAGATTGCTTCCTCAGGTTGGAGCTCAGGGACTTCGTAGAAGTTTTTCGGGATATTTATAGGAGACTCGTCACCTTTATTATTTCTACGTATCTTTATTATTTCGTCTCTGCTTCTTTATTTATCTCTATTTTTATATCTATCATAATTACCGACCCTCTTTTGTAGGTATTCTTGTACTTTATATGCTGAAATATTTGTGTATATTGTATTTATTCCTTTGCTGAGCTTTAGCGTATACATGTGTGAGGTATTTTTCTCGCGTATATGCGTCACCAGCTCTCGTGGCGTTCTCACTATAGTATATTTTGGAAAGCGAGTCATAACAATATTATTATATAAGCCTATAATTTTTTTGTTAATTAATCCCCATCCCACCCTTCAAATTGTTCATATATACAACATTTATCTCCACATTCTTCATTAATCAGCAAACTAATTTAGTAATTTCATGTCTTTACTCCTAAATCTCTTTCAACATTAATATAAACTTTAATTAATTGGGTAGTTTTTGGAAACAACAACCTTAATTTGTTGGTTTTTTTTGAGACACCAACCTTATTTGGTTGGATTTTTTTTTTTTTTTTGAAACTACAACCTTATTTAACTGAATTTAAATCTCATCATTATCACTCATATTAGGTTACTTCCCAAATTCTGAATTGCTTCTACTGTTTTAAACATGAGAATTGTTTTGAATTTTTTTTATAACTTTAATCATGAGAAAAAAAAGAAATTAAATTCTGATGCTCTCTCTGGACGAGAATCCTGACTCCGCCCCTGAGCGACACCATAATTTGAACCCCGCCAAAAGACACGAACGCGTCTGTATGCTTCCACGTAGTGCCACGTATACATCTTGACACGCGTAACAGTTTTTTTTCTCACCGCGCTCACCGTGCGCGGTGAGCCCAGTGTGGGGTGGGCCCCACAGAGGGCGGGCTCGGTGGGGTCCGCCCCATCCAACGGCTCGGTGCTTGGTGAGCAAAAAAAATTTCACGTAGCCATGCATGCATGCATGCAAATGTTTTGATTAAACAACATGGGCGGTCTGTTCCAAAGAAAAGAGAGAATAAAAAACAACAGGAGGGAGGCCGAGAAAATTTTAAATAAATTTTGTATCAACGAGCTTGAGAAGCTCCATCACGTCCCCTCTGATATTTTCATATGTTGTATTGTTAATTGTCGAATTGAGTGTGTGTTTGGGGGTTCGGTTCATGTGTATGAGCCACACACACATATTATAAGATGGCCAATCTTATATTGACACGTGGATAAGATGTCTGGTTTCAAAGGGACAAAGTATTAAATTCTTTACACCTCTTACAATATTATAAGAGGGCCAATCCCACGTGTCAATGCAGGATTGGTCCTCTTATAATGTGTGTGTGTGGCTCACACACATGAACCGAACCCGGGGGGGTGGGGTTGGGGTCTGTGGGGGTGTCGGGGGTGTTGTTGTTTGGGGGGGGGGGGGGGGGGGGCATCCCACCTTCAACAAGAGCCGCACCAAAATTTAGTGGTCTGAAAAGTAGTCTAGCCAAATAGCCTTACTGGCCGATGCTGGCATTTTTTTAAATTACTATATTTTAGGTTTAATTACATAAAATTATTTAAAAAAATTTTTCAAATTTTCAAAAAAAAAATGTAATTATGTATCACATATTTATTAAAACTATAATAAAATTATAAAATTATCATGAAAAAACATAGTTCATAATAATTTTCCAAAAATACTTTATAGAATCAGATGAAAGTTCACATGAAATTTTATGCAGTTAAGCCTGTCCTCTTGCTGTTATACCCTTTAGTCATTATCATGTAATTCTCTTCGCTTTGCTCTTTTGATTTAGACAATGAATTGGATGGAAATAGAGTTTCACTAGTTGTAGTCAGATTCTTGTTTCACAATCCCATGTGGTCAGCAACCGTAATAGACGAAAAATAATTTACAAGTTTAGAGAAAAAACAAATTACAACAAATACTCTTATCAAATTATCTAAATCAACTATATGGTAATTTGCACCCAAGTTTTGAGTAGATTAATTAGTCGCACAAACATTTGTCTAGCAAAATTATTATTCTATTTCAATTACAATAAGCTATTTGAATCAATCTCTTTCAAATTGACCTCATTGTTAAGTAAGCTTTTGGCGGTGGACTTATTAAATTGGACAGAAATGTGTAGCTGTCAATCTCGTGTATCTCACCATGCAAGCTAATGTTCCCTCATATAGTTCAACTTGGTACTCTTGACTAATATTTTTTTTTTTTTTTAGGAGTCAAGCTCAAAAGAGTTTTGTGTAGCTAAAGTATCATTTTAGTTCTCTTGTTATGGCGGCAAAGCACTGATAGCTTTTTTTTCCGCCCTAAGAAACTCAATCGCGGACGGGATTTATCAGCGATCATCGGGGAGCAAATTCAAGACCTGGGCAGAGCCACATTGCGGGAAAAAAATATTTGCGAGGTGATATTTGAGCCAGTGACCGTGAAAATATTGTGCTTTAGCAGATTCAAGTAAGCCGATGCATGTCAACCGATTAGACAACCGCGTGGCCGAGACAAACTGATAGCTATTAATGACAAGCGGCCACCGTGCTCGGCAATTTCACATGGCCGCCTCATGGGCTCTTGGCACCTCTCAAAAGTCTCACCAACCAATTGTCTACAAACAAATTTAATAAGCAAAAAAGAAATTTAATTTGAATTTACCCCGTGGACTCGTGGCACATCAAATTTACTCATCTCGAATCACTATTTTCTTCTCCCTTTAAAGGTTGGTATTTCACCACTTGATGAGAAAATTATTGAATTACACTCTATTGCGAGCTTCACATGTGAATCATGTTCACCCATATTCATAGCAAGTGGAGGGAAATAGTGGCTCATTGGGCTTTCTCATTTTTTATATTTAAAAATATTTTTTTTGTTTGTGAGAATATTCTTTTCTAACATGTTTCTTCTTTTCTTTAAATGTATTCAAATCACGTACACTTTAAGGTGATTTTTTAAAATAAAGTACCGCGAAGACCCCTAATTTCTGTTAGATGTATTTAGAATTTGAAGGGAAAACTTGATTTTCCCACTTATTTAGCTTTAGTATTAGTTCTACATTGAATAGAAAATGGGAGGTTGGGTAGTATATATATATACTAACTCCTCCCATGTTATGGTTATGAGTGTTAGGTCATGGGCCACATCCTCACACGTGTGCACACGCACCGAACTGGGCCGGGTTTGTGTTCGGGTGGTGCGCGCCCACGACTTGCGTACATGAATGCAGTTCGATTCAGGGTGCTCTTGAATCTAAATCTTTTTTTTTGGTTTTATCTACATAAATTTTATTTAAAATTCTGTTTTGATTGTTTGAAATTTTCTGTTCGGTTTGACCCATTCTTCGGATCTGCTCGCGAACTGCATAATCGTGTGCGGATTTAGAGTGGGTATATTACAACTGCAGATGCTCGAGCTGCTATATTACAGCACTATCTCGACCATTCTAATTACAGGAAACAGATATATGCAAACAGATTCTCTCTCCCCCCCATATGTCTTACATCAAACTCTGTCTAAATTCTGAATTCAAGCTTTGCATTTTTCTTTATTACTGAAGTTGTTATTTTCATTCTGGGTAACGAATCTCCGTCTGAGCAGAGACCTAACTCATCGTCCTGAGCAGGGTGCTACTGAATTATTGGGGGAGTTTTTACCGCTAGGAGATGAGGTCATTCTAAGATCCGGACGAGGGACGACCATCTATCTTCTAGGGCAATGCTTCTGCACAACTGTCACCTCAGGCCAGCAATCTAATTTTTCTTTTAATTCTGTTATATTAATTGCATGCTTTTATTACAAGATTTTAGCTTGAAGCAAGATTTATTGTTGCATGTTTAAAAAATATAGAAAAATACTGTTGTAATTTCAACAATCTAGAAAATAAATTATTGTTTAATAATATTTCATGTAATAAATCTTTTAATACATTACTTGTTTATGCAATTAATATTTACTTGTTTCATGCTATTAAAGTTATTCTTGCAATAGAAATCATTTAATCCTTTCAAAAATTTCAAAAGCAAATTTTTGAAATCCTTCTTCACAAAAAAAATTTTAGGATCTAAATTCGACCACAAGTTCTTCAAATTTATTAAAGAAAATTTTATTTATCCTTAAAGATTTTGTTAAATCATTTTATTAGATTTATAAAAAATTATAAAAATTATCTATAATATCCTTCTAAACTATTTAGATCCTATCTTAACATATTATTGTAAAATCTTATCTTGTTGCAAGATTCATTCAACGTAATTTAATATTTGCCTCTTACATGCTTAGATAACTTAATAGTTAGTTAGAAAGATTTCATGCAATAGAATCTTATCTAAAGTTATCATTTTGCTAGCATAGTGATTTATTCCTGTACAGTAATTAATTAGTGTGTTATTTGTTTTACTGATATTCTACAAATAACTAATTAAGATATTAGTTTAATTATCTCTTTCTAACTAATAATTTGTTAGTATGCAAAGTAGCTACTTTAATGATGTGATAGGAATAACTTTCAAATTAAATGAATTAACCTCTGTAATGTAGTATCGCTTGACACAAACTATATCTTGCTAAAATCATTTGACATATAATTAAAGAAGGACTATATATTATTTTATTGTGTAAACCCTAATTTAAAAGCTGCCAAGATAAACTACATTCTGACATTTTCAAATAATTGCGAAATACAGAATTCAGGTAGCAATATCTCGTCACTATGACCAACCCTGTTCATTCTAAGGGAGTTAAACCGGAAAAATTCTCTGGCACATACTTTAAAAGGTGAGCAAACCAAATGAAGTACTGGTTGACCACTTTAGGTCTCATATCAGCCATAAATGATATCATTCCTGCACCTTCTTCTAAACTATCATGTTGGATCTTTTCCTGTTGAAACTACTCCTACAACTCCCTTCTACATCTATTTAAAGCTTGAGAAAATTGATTGTCATTATCTCCATAAAATTCTTAGTGCACTCTCTGATAGTTTATATAACATTATTATGAATATAAAGAGTGCTAAAGAACTATGGACAGCTCTCGATGATGAATATGCCTCAATGATACTGGAATCGAAAGATTCACCTCCTCCTCCTTCAACAAATTCATGATGTCTGATACTAAACCAATCAATGATCAACTTCATGAATTTCAAGATTATATCCGACACCAATCGAAAGGAAATCAATTCTATAATGATTACAAGGTGTCATGTCTCATTGATAAACTCCCTCCTTCTTGGTCAGCTTTTACTGGAGACCTCTGTCACAAGTAAGGTGACCTAGCCCTTATTCAAGCCCTAAAGGAGATTCATATAGAAGCTCAGTATAGGCAAAATTTCAACCCAAGTCTGAATAACAAGCCAAAGTCAACTTGGGGGAAGATAAGCCTAAGCGCAAATTTGTAAATCCCAGGACAAAAAGCTCAAGTCAATAACTTTTATTCGTTTTCTAAGCAAACCCTTCTTCTTTCAAACATTTTCAATCTTCCTCTTTCAAACCAAACATCTCTGGCAGAAGATCGATAGAAGATTCTGCTACATCAGCGGGAGAACTAATCACTTGGTGCCTTAATGTTTCAACCGGAAGAAATAACCAGTCAAAGCTCAATCAAGAGGAAATAGAGGAAATGGCAGGCGCAAGATGAACATGGTGGAACTGAACTCCAACTCTTTCAGGTTAGATTCTTTTCTTCCTATTGTCAACTCAATCACCTTCTTATCAGACTGGTGGTTAGACTCAGGAGCTAATATTCATATCTCAACTAAACGCTCCTGGTTTAAATCTTATCAGAAACAATGTGGAGGAAGCTGAGACTGGTAGATAACTCACTAGAGAGATAAGGAGAACTAGACGCATTGACCTGAAGATGACCTCCGGAAAAATTCTGACTCTTCAAGGCATCCTGCATGTACCCTCACTTCAGAGGAATTTGACCAGTGAATCATCTCTTGTTATAGCTGGCTATAGGATTGTCAAAGAGTCCAATAAGTTTGTAATCTCCAAGTCAAATACTTAATTGAAAAGGGGTTTGTTTGTGATGGCCTTTTCCGGCTCAATGTATTCAGCCCTTATGATAATGAAATTTCTATTCTTGTTGCTTTGAACATTGAGTCTTGTGATATCTGGCATGGAAGATTAAGACATGTCAACTTCAATTCTATCAAGAAAATGATTAACTTAAATCTCATTCCTAAATCTCCTTTTGACACATCTTCTAGATGTGAAATCTGTATTCAAGGTAAGAATACCTAAAAATCATTTTCTTCTATCACAAGAACATCTGAACCCCTCGAACTTATTCATAGTGATATGTGCGACTCGAACGGAGTTCTCTCCTGAGATGGTAGAAGATATTTTGTGACATTCATTCATGACCACTCCAAATTCTGTTACATCTATCTTCTCAAATTTAAAGATGAAATCCTCGATTGTTTAAGGTGTATAAAGCTAAAGCTGAGAACCAACTTGAATATAAGATCAAAATCCTAAGATCTGATCGGGGGGCAGTATACCTCAAATGATATGACAGAATTATGCCAAGAGCACGATATTATTCATGAGATAACTGCTCCCTACACACCTCAATCCAACAGTGTAGCTGAAAGAAAGAACAGAATACTGATGGATATGGTAAACTGCATGTTACTCAGCTCAGGTGCACCCGAGAACTTTTTGGGTAAAGCTCTCATTTCTGCCTGTTTTTATCCTTAATAGAGTTCCTCAAAGAGACTCCAACGTTACTCCCTATTAAAGTTGGAAAGGGAGAACTCCTAATATTCAATTCTTCGAAGTTGGGGTTGCCTGGCTAAAGTTTCAATACCGAAATCGAAGAAAAGGAAAATCGGCCACAAGATTGTTGATAATATCTTCATCGGATATGTACTATATAGAAATGTTAACCAATTCTTAGTGGTTAATTCTGAGATCAGTAAAATATCCAATAACACAATCATCGAAGTTGAATTATTTACTTTGAAAACATCTTTCTTTTCAAGTCTAAAATCTCTAGAGATCCTTCTTGCACTTCTCCTGCCTCTGATATCTCTTCTTCTAGTTTTGCTCCTGCAACTGACTTTGAACTAGAAGGAGCAAAAGAATTAGGATTCTTATCTTTTTCAGTAAATATTTCTTTACCTATCTCGTGGAAGGTGATCCTAGCTCTTCAAAGAAGCAATAGACTATTCTGAATCTCCTTTATGAAAAGAAGCTATTGACAGTGAGGTCAAGTTCATAATAGAGAATAACACTTAGATTCTCATTGACCTTCCTCTAGGATGCAAACCTGTAGGTTATAAATGGATCTTCAAGAAGAAACTCCAACTCGATGGCACAGTCGACAAATACAAAAACAGATTAGTTGCCAAGAGGTTCACCCAACAAAAGGGTATGACTTCTTTGACACCTATTCTCTTGTTGCCAGGATATCTTCTATCAAAATCCTTCTAGCATTTGCTTCAATTCATAACTTGTTCATACATCAAATAGATGTGAAAACTGCTTTTCTGAATGGTGGTCTTGATGAAGAGATCTATATGGACCAATCAGAAGGGTTCATAGCCAAGGAACAAGAAAATAAAGTGTGCAAACTGGTGAAGTCCTTGTATGATCTTAAACAAACCAAAACAATGGCATCAGAAGTTCAACAAAGTCATTGCACATTTTGAATTGTATCCATGAGTATGACAAGTGCACCTATTCAAAAAAAAAAATTAATAATGATTACATCATTCTTTGTCTCTATGTGGATGATATTCTCATATTTGGTACTTCTCTTGATGCAATCCAAGGTTAAAAGATTATCTATCCCAAAATTTTGATATGAAGGATCTAGGTTCTGCCGATATGATATTGAAAATGAAAATATCCTGAACTACTAATAGAATTTCTTTGAGTTTGTCTAATAGCATGAGAAAATGCTTCATAAATTTGATTTCTATAACTCTAAACCTATTTTTATACCCTATGATTCTTCAAATACTTTGAAGAAAAATACGGGTGAGCCTATGTCTCAACTGAAATACTCTCAATCGATAGATTCGCCTCTTTATATTTCCAACAGGACTAGGCCTGACATCTCTTATGCAATAGGTAAATTGAGTAGATACACTAGTAACTCTATTAGAGAATACTGGACTGTATGAGAGAGAGTATTCAAATATTTTAGAGGCACAATTGGCTATTATCTAACTACACTGGATATCCTGATATAATAGAAGGGTACAGTGACGTCAACTGGGTCACTGACTCCAACAATAGTTTATTGATTGTACATGTGCGTTGCATATTTAGTGGCACATATGTCATATTTTCACATTTATTTATAATAAAACTCTGCTATTTAATTCATTTTAATGTTTAATGGTATGCAGGGTAATTTATTGAGAAAGAGAAAATGGACAAGTTTATCCAATTAAATCTGGAGTTTTAAAAGCTCAAGCAAATCAATGAAGATCTACTCAAATTCAGAGGTTTAGAAGTAATCCTATCTAAAAACTGGAGCAAATCAGAGAAGATAACACCAGATAAAATCAGTTAAAACTGAATTTTTGAAGATCCATTTGGTAACTTAAAGATTAACTAAGATAATCTCAAATCAAGAAGTTTATAGGCAAATCTTACCAGAAAATATGGGATAACAGAGAGAGGATATTATCAAATCTATTCCAACTAAATAGGATTTTATTTAGATTTATTATCCTTACTTGAGAAATCAATGAAGATAATCTTAGATCCAGAAGTCCACGACGAATTTATCAGTATACAGAGGGATAACAAGGATAAGGATATTGGTTGTTAGGCCAGCGATTTGAGCTCATCTCTTCACCACCCTTTGGCACTCTTTTTATCCTATAAATACTGCAATTTCTTAAGACAAAAGAGAACGATAAAGCAGAGAAAAATAGATTTCTGTATAGGCGTAACTTAGATTTTTTTTCTTTCTCTTTTAATATAATATTTTTATGTAAATGAGATCGAAGAAGAGTTTCATAGGAGAACAAGAGTGATGCTTGTACTGAGAGTGACACCGGTGTAAGTATTCTTCCTTCCTTTCATTGTAATTTAATTCAATCATAGTTTCTTTTTCTACTCTTATTTTGCTTTCTTCTTCTATGTTTGTGAATCCAAACAACTCCAATAGCTTCAAAGTTGTCTCACCTTGTAAGTGTCATTGATGGCCTATGGTGATGAACAACCATTCTATGGTAATATAGCTTGCACCTTCATTTTGTAGTATAGATCAGGAATGTGGAAGATCTTCTGTCATGCATCGCTCGCCTTCAAGTGAAGGTACACCATTGATAATGATTCTAGGTAAGTCATAAACCGAAAGAGGCAGATAAATTCTTTAGTTTCTTTTTCTTTCTTTTATTAGATCACCACCATCTCCAACTCTTTTATTCACTCTTTTTAATTTCTTTGTAAAATACATTTTTTATTTTTCTACCTTCTCAATTTGCCACTTTCTTCTTAACTTAACTATAACTTATTTTTTTCTTTAAAGAACAAGAGAAGAACTTTAACCATTTTAAGTAACTTAAACGAAAACTTGCAAAAGCTTCTATCGCTAGTTCCTCCTTGTGGATCACGACCCACATAGTCACTCGCTATAACGGTAGTATTGAATACTTTGCACTATCTATTATAAAATTTTAAAATTCTGTTTTTCTGTGTGCAGCTCTAAACTCAATCAAATTTTGGTGACTTCCCGGGAAGGGACGGTAAGTGACTATTTTTTGTTTACTTTATTGATTAGCTTTCTTCTCTGTTCTTGGTAAACAGATTTAACAATAAGGAAATTTTTGCTGCAGTGGACATATAAGTGGCCCTGAACTCTGCTCAAGAAAGCAGAGCCTAGAAGCCCTCAGATTTACTACATTCCCGTGGTAATCTGAGTGAACTACTAACTTGTATTTTTGCAGGTTGGTTGAATTGTAAAGTTTAAATATCTGTAGCTATTTGTTTTCTTATTTGACTCACTGTACATACATTTCTAATTCAACAGTAAAATTTTGATTGTAAATTCTAAAAACGGTTTAGACTTTACATTTAGACACATGTCTATTTCGTTACATTTTTATTTACTGTTGAAGAGTACTGGTGCCAAGGTATGTGTGCATAGCATTTAGTATAAGGTTCATTTTTGTATGAAATATTGCTTGAGTGTTACTTTATCTATATACTTGTATACTGTACAAAACTGAATAAGCGCTTGTCCTATAAACAAGATAAGGTGGGGAAGTCATTACCCTCCCTTAGCCTACAAACAATCTCTTCACTCACTAACCCAAGCCTAAGTAAAACTGAGTAGACGTTGGTCCTAGGAACATCTCAGACTCAAATAAGAGAGTGACCTAAGGGAAAGTTGATTAGAATTTGACTTTTGCCAAATTAGTATCAAAGATTGGGGATTGATGAGGCGAAACCTCGAACAACAGTGGTTTGGCATAATTAGGCCCACTGCTTAGGTATGGATACCTTCCACTGATCTTGCCCCTACCTAGCCAATTAACTTGTAGTCAGATTCTGCAATATACCCCCCCGTGGACAGTTGTAGGGGGCCGGAAAGTTTGGTGGTCGGAGAAAGTGGTTTTAGCTGTAAAAGATTTCCTTGATTCAAGCGAAACGATTACAACCAAAAGAACTACTCTTCCCTCTTTTCCAGTTACAAGGGAGGGAGGATGTCTGAATCTTCCCTTTGTTTAAAGCTGGGTTCTTCGTGTGGC
Source organism: Agave tequilana (assembly GCA_038442645.1). Taxonomy (NCBI): domain Eukaryota; kingdom Viridiplantae; phylum Streptophyta; class Magnoliopsida; order Asparagales; family Asparagaceae; genus Agave; species Agave tequilana. Next base: position 92,359 of record JAVJIF010033362.1, read on the forward strand.
GATGGAGAGTGAATCTTGTTCTCCGTTGACCAGATGACCGTCCTGGACCGTCGGGGGTCTTCTCTTCGGTCGGTAGAAAGAGTAACTCAGCTCCGTCTACCAAAACTCTCAAAGAGGAGGTAGGCGAAGAGCGGCTAGTACTCAGTAAGCTCGCTGAAGAGTCGTGCTTCTCTCTTGATGATCCTCCTGCCTGGATTCGATCGATTTTTGATGATGCCTTATCTCAAAGCTCTCTCTTCAAAACTCCAATCTTCTGCCCAAGCTTCGAGCTTCTCAAAGTTCTCTCCCTTCTCCAAAAAACTCCGATCCTCTCTTCATAGCAAACAAGGCTATTTATAGGGATCTCAGGGGGTGAAGGTGCCTCCTGAAAATGCTCCCGAATGAGGGGCCCTACCCGCTACATGCGCGGTGACTGGCCCCGCAATCAGGGCAGTTGCAACTGAGACGCGGGCGTTGGGCCAAACGCGCCTTGAGACGCGGGCTTCGGGCCTTCACGTCTGGATGCTGAGGCGCGGGCGTCGGGCCGATGCGCCTTGATGCTGAGACGCGGGCTTCGGGCCGACGCGTCTTGATGCTGAGACGCGGGCTTCGGGCCGACGCGTCTGAACGTTGAGACACGGGTTGTAGAGCCAACGCGTCTTAATGCTGAGACGCGAGCATCGATTCTCGCGTCTAGAGCTTGAGACTCTGCTTCCTTAATGGCTGGTCTGTTAGTCATTTTTAGACAGCCTACAGAACCCCCTCCAAAGTTTCTGATATTCCGCAGTTGAATGGGACGGATTTCGGAATACTTTGGATCTTAGCCGTGTTCGCGTTTATGACTGGACTGTGATGCTTCGGTTTTGATCTTATCTGGAATTGGTCTTCGTGAGTGTACTGTTGAACTCTTTAAAGCCGTCAGAGTGATCGTGTTGAGTGTCTAGATACACAGTCTAGACCTCCCCGATTGCTTTTAGTCTGTCACGGGTGCGCTTTTGGCCGGGAGTGGTTGGTTGTCTGTTTGCGTCAGTGTACTGTTGAACCGACTTTGCAGAAGCAGGAGACTGGACGCAGGTTCCTTTTTGAAAAAGCAGAGACTGCTTTAAAGACGCGACTTCTTAGCGAGACGCGATGTTTGGCCTGTTTGAGGGGACGCGGACTTTGGAGAGACGCATCTCTTGAAATGCAGACGCGATTTTCTGGGTGCATTTATGATGATGCTGACGGGGCATGTCCACGAAGAGCCGCGTACTTGGGGCGCGCGCCTGTGCCATGTCATGATTACGCCGCCAGCTGGCCTGGGGAAACGGCGAGATTTCGCCTTTTGGCGCGCGGATCCCCCGGTTCATTAAATGAACTGCTCCACGTGTCAACTTCTGACTTGCGGCGGGGTCGCGACGCATGATCTTCCCTGTTCAAACAATGATTTGGCTCCACGCGTCAGGCAGCGATTCGCTGCAGCGCTTATTGGGCCAAACGCTGCGTATCTTCGCGAATCTCTGTGCCTATAAAAGGCAACAGTTGGAGAGATGTATCTTCTTCTCCGAACGAACGCATTCTCTGAGAAAAAGAACTTCCAACTATTCATCTCCTCGCTCGGATTTCTTGATCTTCAATGGCTCCCAAGACAAAACCGACTGCATCGACCTCAAGGCGACGTCGCCGAGGCTGAGAGAGATGCTTCCTCTGCGCAGGAGGGTGTTTTCCGAGGTAAAATGTACCTTCGGTGTGGGTTCCGCCATTAAAACATGTTCATAGAACCCTAAGGACCTTTAACACAAGATCGTGTTTGATTCTCGGACGTTGTCCTTGAGATGATAACCGGGGCGCGGCCTGATGATCCGACGCTGGTGAACTCTGCATTCTGGGTCCTTCACTTTAGAATATTTCTAATTGTGAAGGTCTCTGGACCGATTTGTAGAACGCGGATTTGATCCATGCGTTCTGTGCCGCGTTTTGTGCCATCAGGCGCTGGCGTCCGAGTCCAAGCACTTTGAAATTTCACAAGTCTTGGTTTGCAGAACGCGGATTTGATCCTTGCGTTCTGTGTCTTCAACCGCCGATTTTGTAGAATCTGGCGTTTGAGTCCAAGTACTTTGAATTTTCATAAGTCTTGGTTTGTAGAACGCAGCTTTGCAGGTCTGGACGCGGATTCGAAAAATTCCTGCGTCCAGTATCTCTTCTGCGTTTTGGTGCAAGTTCGCAGGTCTGGACGCGGATGATAACTCCTGCGTCCAATGTCTCGGCTGCGTTTTGAATTATGAACACTTAGCGTCTTCTCTTATTTTTGGCAAAGTATCTGACCAAGTGTCTTTTTCTTTTGCAGTCCCGCATGTTTCAGGTTCACTTGCCAAGATGCACCATTTTGGCCGCGTGGGTGGTGCCGACCGGGGCTTGACCTTTGTGCAAAGAATGAGTGTCCCCGTGACTGCTGACCAGTTGCTGGATCGCAGGCTCTCTAATGTTAACAGGAGAACCTTCCGGGCACTTATGACCGATGCCGCGCTCAAAACGGATGACGGTGTCAGGTTGGAGAAGCCTGCCTTCTTCTTTGGGGATCATATCTATGATGATGGCCGTCGTGTGTCTGAGGGGACCTATAAATGGCTCCGTGAGATAAAGGGCGGAAGATTCTTTCTTCAGACATGGAGAGGATGTTCCCGATGTCCTACTTTCAACACATGTCTGTTCCCCGAAAGATGGAATGGGACATTTCCCAGTATATCCCTGAGATCGCCCTTGGTGACTTTGGCCTCCAAAAGTAGACCGCCATGATAGTCATGACGGGTCAGTTGTCGGACTGTTCCCTGCGTCGTCCAAGCCTGAAATCCCAATTGGAGAGATCCCGGAGCTTGCTACCACCTTCCTCAATTCCTCATAGAAGCAGGGGGTGACTATCCTGTCGACTTCCGTGCGTATGGATGGGTCCATTCTCCAGAGAATTACTGGTGGGGCAGGATGGTGGGTTTTGTCCTTACCAATCTTGAGGGGCCGCTGAAGCGTGTGGGGCTGTACCCAGCAGTCAGGGCGTGCAGTGGGGCGTCCCGATGAGTTCCCATAACTTCTTTGGGATTCTGGAGCGCTACAATCCTCGGACGGGGACATTCTTTACTCCGGTCGGAGAGATGGGCCTTGCCCTACACGAGTTGTATGAGGTCTCCGGGTTGTCGTCAGGGGATATTCCTTACGAGGAATTTGTTCCAACCACCAGGGAGCTGCGCCTTTTGGAAAAAGAATCTCCTCAAGTGTATGAGACCTACTGGGAGGTAATGTGCCATTTCTACATCTGCGGTCAGACAACTGCCTGGAGGTCAGGAGGCGTCAAGCAACTATCCTGGGCTGATTATCTGTTTAATAATGTCAGCAATAAAGATCTCCCAGTAATCCGACTAGCTCCTAGTTCTGGTGGGGAGTTGAAGACAGGATCGACGCAGCTTCTGACAAGTTCTACACCACGGAGTCGAATGAGGACGGCTTCGACCCTGACTTGGTCTTTGAGAGCTTTCACCATCAAGCCCGGACCCCTATTTCTGATCAGGCGTTGTTGGCGGGCTTCCTGATGTTGTGGCTGAAAGAGTGTGTGGTGCCCACGCTACCACATGAAGTTATTGTGGCAGATGTGGTGTACCCGGCGGTACTCTTGGCTCATGGCCACCCCATAGCCCTTCTTCCCGCCGTGGTGGCTGGTATTCAAAGCGGGCTGCGGGTGTTGACCAAGAGCTTCTGCGGACCCCCAAAGACTGCTAATTCTCGTGGGGAGCCGTATACCGACTCAGAGGGGACCCGACGGTGAGGCACCCCAACCGCGAATTGAGCTGCCTTACACGTACCTCATGGCTTGGTACGTGATGCATTGCCCATCTCTAATGACGGCGGCGCGTGGGAGCGTGGATCATATCCCATTTGTGCAGCGGCTGGAACGTTCAGAGTGGCATGACACCTACCTGTATTACATTAGGAAGCGTCTTTCCTGTGCCGCCAATTACCAGCTCAACCGCTGCTTTCCAGAGGTTCAAGGTGCAGCCCCCGGGGAGCTGTTCACGGATGTCGCTGGGCGGGATGACTTCTCGCAATTGCCTGCTGGAGCCTTCTGGTGGTTGATCAATATACGACCAGGATATGTGCTGTTTCGCCAAGGAACTTCCTGCACTATCGAGCCGTATATGCCAAGTCGTTTGCCCGGCAATTTGGCTATGATCAGCTTTACGTCGGGAATCCCAATGCTCAACTTGCCTTTGACGGGAATCTGTTCGAAGGCGCTCGGGCTGGTATTACAGTGTGGCTGGAGGGACGGGAGCAACGTTCCATCTACCCGACGAGGCGCCTAAGTGCCGTATGAGCTTCAGCTTCTGTATTTGGTACTCCCAAGCCGGCCAGACGCCAGATCTTATTCCGGAGTCTTCATGTCTTGAGAGTATCAATGCCAGTCTCGAGGAGAGGTCTGAATCCAGTAAACGTACTAAACTCCTCGACCAGTACCTGAAAGCTCAGAGGGAGGTCGAGAAACGATCGAGGAGGGAGCCCCCAGTAGT
>JAVJIF010033363.1:0-45369 GCA_038442645.1 Agave tequilana
ACGCTGGTGAACTCTGCACTCTGGGTCCTTCACTTAGAATATTTCTAATTGTGAAGGTCTCTGGACGCGATTTGTAGAACGCGGATTTGATCCTGCGTTCTGTGCCGCGTTTTGTGCCATCAGGCGCTGGCGTCCGAGTCCAAGCACTTTGAAATTTCACAAGTCTTGGTTTGCAGAACGCAGATTTGATCCTTGCGTTCTGTGTCTTCAACCGCCGATTTTGTAGAATCTGGCGTTTGAGTCTAAGTAACTTCGAATTTTCACAAGTCTTGGTTTGTAGAACGCAGCTTTGCAGGTCTGGACGCGGATTCGAAAAATTCCTGCGTCTAGTATCTCTTCTGCGTTTTGGTGCAAGTTCGCAGGTCTGGACGCGGATGATAACTCCTGCGTCCAATGTCTCGGCTGCATTTTGAATTATGAACACTTAGCGTCTTCCCTTATTTTTGGCAAAGTATCTGACCAAGTGTCTTTTTCTTTTGCAGTGCCGCATGTTTCAGGTTCACTTGCCAAGATGCACCATTTTGGCCGCGTGGGTGGTGCCGACCGGGGCTTGACCTTTGTGCAAAGAATGAGTGTCCCCGTGACTGCTGACCAGTTGCTGGATCGCAGGCTCTCTAATGTTAACAGGAGAACCTTCCGGGCACTTATGACCGATGCTGCGCTCAAAACGGATGATGGTGTCAGGTTGGAGAAGCTGCCTTCTTCTTTGGGGATCATATCTATGATGATGGCCGTGGCCGTCGTGTGTCTGAGGGGACCTATAAATGGCTCCGTGAGATAAAGGGCAGAAGATTCTTTCTTCCAGACATGGAGAGGATGTTCCCGATGTCCTACTTTCAACACATGTCTGTTCCCCGAAAGATGGAATGGGACATTTCCCAGCATATCCCTGAGATCGCCCTTGGTGACTTTGGCCTCCAAAAGGTAGACCGCCATGATAGTCATGACGGGTCAGTTGTCGGACTTTTCCCTGCGTCGTCCAAGCCTGAAATCCCAATTGGAGAGATCCCGGAGCTTGCTACCCCTTCCTCAATTCCTTCATAGAAGCAGGGGGTGACTATCCTGTCGACTTCCGTACGTATGGATGGGTCCATTCTCCAGAATTACTGGTGGGGCAGGATGGTGGGTTTTGTCCTTACCATCTTGAGGGGCCGCTGAAGCGTGTGGGGCTGTACCCAGCAGTCAGGGCCGTGCAGTGGGGCGTCCCGATGAGTTCCCATAACTTCTTTGGGATTCTGGAGCGCTACAATCCTCGACGGGGACATTCTTTACTCCGGTTGGAGAGATGGGCCTTGCCCTACACGAATTGTATGAGGTCTCCGGGTTGTCGTCAGGGGATATTCCTTACGAGGAATTTGTCCCAACCACCAGGGAGCTGCGCCTTTTGGAAAAAGAATCTCCTCAAGTGTATGAGACCTACTGGGAGGTAATGTGCCATTTCTACATCTGCGGTCAGACAACTGCCTGGAGGTCAGGAGGCGTCAAGCAACTATCCTGGGCTGATTATCTGTTTAATAATGTCAGCAATAAAGATCTCCCAGTAATCCGACTAGCTCCTTGTTCTGGTGGGAAGTTGAAGACAGGATCGACGCAGCTTCTGACAAGTTCTACACCACGGAGTCGAACGAGGACGGCTTTCGACCCTGACTTGGTCTTTGAGAGCTTTCACCATCAAGCCCGGACCCCTATTTCTGATCAGGCGCTGTTGGCGGGCTTCCTGATGTTGTGGCTGAAGAGGTGTGTGGTGCCCACGCTACCACATGAAGTTAATGTGGCAGATGTGGTGTACCCGGCGGTACTCTTGGCTCATGGCCACCCCATAGCCCTTCTTCCCGCCGTGGTGGCTGGTATTCAAAGCGGGCTGCGGGTGGTGACCAAGAGCTTCTGCGGACCCCCAAAGACTGCTAATTCTCGTGGGGAGCCGTATACCGACTCAGAGGGGAACCCGACGGTGAGGCACCCCAACCCGCGAATTGAGCTGCCTTACACGTACCTCATGGCTTGGTACGTGATGCATTGCCCATCTCTAATGACGGCGCGCGTGGGAGCGTGGATCATATCCCATTTGTGCAGCGGCTGGAACGTTCAGAGTGGCATGACACCTACCTGTATTACATTAGGAAGCGTCTTTCCTGTGCCGCCAATTACCAGCTCAACGCTGCTTTCCAGAGGTTCAAGTGCAGCCCCCGGGGAGCTGTTCACGGATGTCGCTGGGCGGGATGACTTCTCGCAATTGCCTGCTGGAGCCTTCTGGTGGTTGATCAATATATGACCAGGATATGTGCTGTTTCGCCAAGGAACTTCCTGCACTATCGAGCCGTATATGCCAAGTCGTTTTGCCCGACAATTTGGCTATGATCAGCTTTACGTCGGGAATCCCAATGCTCAACTTGCCTTTGACGGGAATCTGTTCGAAGGCGCTCGGGCTTGGTATTACAGTGTGGCTGGAGGGACGGGAGCAACGTTCCATCTACCCGACGAGGCGCCTAAGTGCCGTATGAGCTTCAGCTTCTGTATTTGGTACTCCCAAGCCGGCCAGACGCCAGATCTTATTCCGGAGTCTTCATGTCTTGAGAGTATCAATGCCAGTCTCGAGGAGAGGTCTGAATCCAGTAAACGTACTAAACTCCTCGACCAGTACCTGAAAGCTCAGAGGGAGGTCGAGAAACGATCGAGGAGGGAGCCCCCAGTAGTGAGGGCGGCACCGCGACCGGCAAGGGCAAAGCCGCAAGCGACGAGGGCGGAGACACCAGCAATGAGAGTGGAGCCGCGACCGGCAAGGAGGTCGAAGCAATTGGCGAGGAAGCGTCGTCGACGCTCTGCTTCTGTAGTTGAGCCTGCCCCAAAGAAGGCTCGGAGGGACTTAACGGCTGAAGTCTCTCTCAATCCAGAGCTATCTCTGCTGGAGTTGAGGTTCCTCCTGAAGGTGTCCCTGTTAGAGTTGAGGAACCGCCGGAAGATGAAGATTTTCCAAGCTTGGTCCGTGCTCCTAGGTCACGCAGCGAGACCGTGGAGGAAGGGGAGCTTGTTGAGCGCCCCCTTATTGCTGGTGATGCTGAGTCACCGGAGATTGACATAATGGGCGAAGAGGATGTCGAGATTCCAGAATCTCAACTCAGCCCGAATTCCTCCTGCTCATGAAGGAGAGACGAGGTACAGCAGCCGGGGTCTCCTAGCGTCTTTATTTCCAATCCTCGGGCAGTTGACCCTAGTCCTACCACTGGGGTGATTGGGGGTAAGGCTCCTGTTGCGGAGCTTCCTCGTGTGGCGCTATCGTCTTCTTCGTCATCGGGAGAAAGTGACTTTGAAGATAAAGTCGACTATGGCGATGAACCCGCTCTTCCTGATCAGGGCGGATTCTTTGACGTCTCAGAGGAGGAACAACATGAGGGTGAGCCCTCGATGGCGCCATCGTCACTGGCGACAATTGCTCCCACTGACGGTATTCTTTTCTCCTTCTGTTTAATTCTCTTTTTTCATGTTGAAGAGGATGTTCTAACATTCTTCTTTTGTACTGCAGGGTCAGCTGGAGGTACCGGGGCTCAGCCCGAGGGAGTTGAGGCTTCGGTTGCCGAGACAACCTCAGTGGGGGCAGCTGTTGAAGTTGGGGAGCCTTCCCCTTTGCCAGGAGGGGGAAACAACCATTGAGGCTGAGGAGGCTCTCACTCCGCCGGTGGAGAAGGCTACTGCTGAAGCTGGGGAGACTCCCATTCTACAGGACTCGACGCCTCTGGACCTCGAACCTAGTAAGGCAGCTCTGACTGAGGGGGCTCAGGTGGGGAGTCTGACGATCAGCACCCTTCCAGAAGGCCACACAGCTCAATCCTCGGTGGAAGTTTCTGAAGAGGTTGTGCTTACAGCTCCTTCCTTAGTCGTGGAAGCTCCTGCAGAGGCAGCGCTCCCGGAAGCGCCAGTGAGTAGTCTTGCTCTTGCCACATCGACGGCCGGCACGGCTCTTGTGCGAGAAGACCCGCCCTATATCCCTTATCCCGTGACAGAAAAAGGGTCGGGAAGCTTCTTAGGTGGTGAAGACATGGGGGAGCTGGCACGTCAGATGTGCAACAATTCCTCACCTCGATGGGATCATGTATTGATCTCATCTTCCGTGGACACAGCACCTTCCAGTTTCGCCCAGAGGCTTCTTGAAAATATGGCCGTGAGCGTCAAATTGGCGGGAGGCCCTTCACTTGCCAGGGCATGCCTGCAGGTGGTAGAGCAACTTGGAGATAACCTGCGAGGGCTGGAATCTTTGGAAGATGCTGGTTCTTCCGGTGAGGCCCAGGCCATCCTGACTAGGCTCCTAGCTGCTCAGGAACGGGAGCGACAGGAGGCGGAGGCGCAGATCACTGCCGAGGTCCGTGACCTTGAATATTCCAAGGCTGAATTTCAAAAATTAGCCGGAGATTCGAGGGAATCTGAGCTCAGTGTGCAGAGCACGGAGCAGGTCATCCACAGAACTCGGGACATTATCGCCAAGGCGGAAGCTGTTCTTGCGCTAAATGAGGAGAAACTTGTTTCCCTCAAAAAGGAGCTTGAGGAGCAACGGGCTGCTACGGCGCGTGCTGAAGAGAGTCTATCCCTACAATCTTCCAGGGTGGAATCTCTGCGGATGCAGCTGGCTGCCAGAAGTTTCTTATCTGAGGCGGAGCTGCGGGACCGGGCTATCATGGAGGCTGAGAGGACGCGTCAGCATGAGATTCACCGCCTTAGGGAACAAATCCGTTCCTTGGCGAACCAGGACATTTAGCCTTCTTTTCTTCTTCCCTTTTTTTTGTAAAAAAAGGGACACTCTATTTATTAAGAGTGTTTGTATCCACTCTATCATTTCTTGATATAATAGAAGTTTTCTTTAGAGCTTTTGTCCCAATTTCTTTGTCCTGTTGTGGATGAGTCCAACTCTTGATCACTAGTTGTGATTACTGAACTTAGGTAGGGCTAAGTTCTTTTTAATGAGACGCGGTCTTGGCGAGACGCGGCATTAATCCCACAGGGTGAGACGCGGTCATCAGTCTACCGGAACTTAGATTTCACTAAGTCCTTTTACTGAGACGCGGCGGTGATCACAGAATAAGACGCGGTCGTCAGTCTACCGGAACTTTAGATTTTACTAAGTCCTTTTACTGAGACGCAGCGTCAATCATAAAGTGAGACGCGGTCATCATTTCATAAGAACTTAGATTCTACTAAGTCCTTTTGATGAGACGCGGCGTCAATCACAAATCGGAACGCGGTCTTTTTGATAAGATGCGGCGTCGATCAAAAGATGAGACGCGGCATTGATCCGTAAAGTAAGACGCGGCTGTCAGTCCCTGAGACGCAGCGTCCATCACAAGGTGAGACGCAGCTCTGAATAACGCAAATCTGTCTTGCGCGGATCGGGCAGACGCGAGAGATGCAGCCTTGTCTGCTGAAGGGACGCGGCTTTCCCACCTGCGTCTAATGTGATCTGACTCAAGATTTTAGGAGATCTTTGCTCGTCAGGTCTCCTCTGTCGATTGGGATTCCGAGTCATCCGTTGATTCCCAAAGCAGGTATCCACGCGTCAACTCCTCATTGGACTCAGGAGTTACTGCCCTTAAAGGCAAACCGACGCGGGCGGTTGAAAATCGGTGCTTGCGACGGTTTCCAAAGCGGCGTTCCACGCGTCAATCCTCCACTGGGCTTTGACAATCGTGCGTGATGGTTCCCAAAGCGTCGTTCCACGCGTCAATCCTCCACTGGGCTTTGACAATCGTGCGTGACGGTTCCAATTAACGCCCCATTAATGGCAGTTATTAGGGCCTGCCTATAAATAGGGTGCGCTCCCTTCTAATCCAAGCTTGGATTATTTCTCTTTGGTGGATTGCTCTGAGAAGTCCCACCTTCTTCAGAAAAGAGTTTCTTGATAGGGACTCCATCTGCATGGACGAAGGTAATTCCGAGGATGAAGATGACCCAGAGCTCTCACGCTTCGGTTTGGTCTCTTCAAGAAGAACCCCCTCTCGGATCATCTTGGACGCCTGCGTTTGGGTGCAGAGAGGCCAACTCTGGCCAGAGGTCTCTGCTGGTATGTCCCCCGATGATGTGTATAGCCTGAACTTCGGCATGATGATCTGAATGAAGTCCCGGTGCATTCCTCCTCTGGAATTTGTGCCAGTGACTTCTCTGAATGCAGCGCTTGACGCTGGCTTTGCCCATTGCGTTTTACTGCCTTGGCGCGTTTCAGACCTGAATCTTGCAACTCCTGTTCACCCAATAGAGAGATGGCAATTTTTGGCGTTCTGAAATTCTTTGCGTCTGGTGCATTAGGCGCGGGGACAAACTGAGGCCGCGTTTGAATCTTATGCGTGGTGCAGTTTGACTTGCGTCTGTTTGCCTGTGCGGGTCATTCCCGCGTCTGAAGTCTTGAATGGCTGCCGCGTTCTGTTACTCAGTTTCCTTTATAGAAAATGTACTGAGTTCCAGATTTTCTGACTCTCTTGCTTATTCTTTGCAGGTAGGCTTGCTTGTCCTTTTTCAGGTTTACTGGGCCCCAGAAAGAATATACCGGCTGGCGAACTTGCTCCACGTTCGTTTGTGAGAGATTAAATTATGGTCCTCGTCGTTTGTGAGAGATTAAATTATATCTCTGACGAGGACCCAACCCTCGCCAAGGTCTCTTCAGATCTGGTGCAAGAGATGGATAGGCCGAGTATCGGCGAGGGTGGTCCGGCAGTTACGGTGGCGGAGAAGATCCTCTTCCTCTCCCTACCCAGAAGTGACATCGAGGACAGTCCGTTGGATGGCCTGCTGGGGAAAGGATGGTGATGAATGCAGGACTCTCTGCTGCCGCTGGACCGAGTGGAGGGTGGCATCCTTTGTGATGACTCCGAAACTTCTGCTCTCACCCCAAGAGTGACTCCATGTTTGTTGGATGGTCTACTAGGGAAAGAGGCGCGCCTGAACGAAGGGTTGCAGGACCTTCTGTTGCCACCGACCTCAAGAACACCATTGCTCTCGGATTGGTCAGCTAGGGCACTTTCGAAGTTGGCGTCATGCATCAAAGTGCAACTGGTTCCAATTGTGCACCTGGGATCAGATGCAGTTTCAAGGAGTGAGTACGGCCTCAGAGAGAGAGAGGGACTTCTTGTACTCCTTAATTGTAACACTCAATCTTATTGTATAAGAGAGCGTTTTGTATCACTTTCATGTGTTTGGATATGAATAAAAGTGACACTTTTCTTTTTGCCTCTTTCTGTTGTCTTGAACGTTTTGTTTTAGAAGCAAAAGAATGATTTGGTGGACCCGCCACTTTATAAAAGAAAGTGATAGGTGGAGTGCGTACCCCCAGAGAAAGTGAACTTTTATCAAGGATTTGGGATTAACTTGATTTAAGATCAGCTGGGGATTTTGATAGAAGCATTGTTTATCGGTGTAATGTTAACCAACAATGCCTCCCAAATGATTTGATACTCGGTTGGGGAGAATATCAAATGAAACTAGACTCGTGGGGAATCTAGTAGGATTTTTACCGTAAGAGGTGTGATATTAACTTAACGGTTTAGAAGTAGTCTTGTCAGAAGTGTAATGTTAACTTGACAAGGATGTGAGTTAGAGGTGTGATATTAACCTAACTCATCAGCATCTCAGTTTTATTTGGGAAAACTGAGGGTGTCACTGTCATAGGTGTGATGTTTAACTTAACAGTGATAGTAATGCTAGAGGTGTAATGTTGAACTTGGCATTAGTCGTCTCGGCTTAAAGAAGTCAAGGAAAGGTCATAGCCATAGGTGTATTGTTGAACTTAGCAATGACTCGGATGCTAGAAGTGTAGTGTTAACTTGGCATCGTTCATCTCGGCTTGGACAAGGAAGTCGAGGAAAGGTCATAGCCATAGGTGTATTGTTGAACTTAGCAATGACTCGGATGCTGAAGTGTAGTGTTAACTTGGCATCGTCCATTTCAGCTTCGATATGGAAGTCTGAAGAAGGGTGACTATCAGAGGTGTGATATTAACTTGACAGGCACTCGATGTACTGCTTAGAGGTGTAATGTTAACTTAAACAGTAGTTTTGTCAGAGGTGTGATATTAACTTGACAAGAATTTGCTTGCGATAGGAGCAATTTGAGGACCTGTCATTCTATTAATGAGAATTGACAAGTGGAATTTGAGGTGCCAGAGGTATAGTGTTAACTTGGCAAATTTGAGAGTTTGTTACTCTATGCAGAGTTAACAAGCCAGGTTTGTACTCGACAAAGAGTATTCATTACCAGAGGTATAGTGTTAACATGGTAATGATTGCATTTTGTGGTCCTACCATTCTATGGATGAGAATTGGTAAGGGATTTTTGGAGGAAGAGTGGAATTAAGTCCACTTAGGATTTTTAGCAAACCCTCAGCTATCAACGGGTTTGTCATGCCTTTACCAACTACCGTTTGAGTTGGGCTAGCCATGCTATTCCCCTCAGCATGATGAGTTGTCGAAGACTTGTGTTGGACTTAAAAGCCAACATTTTCTTCTATCCTTAGCCGTCGGAGGCGTCGGATCAAATGGGAACGTGTCCCTTAGGATTTTTAGCAAATCCTCAGCTGTCAACGGGTTTGTCATGCCTTTACCAACTACCGTTTGAGTTGGGCTAGCCATGCTATTCCCCTCAGCATGATGAGTTGTCGAAGACTTATGTTGGACTTAAAGGCCAACATTTTCCTCTATCCTTAGCCGTCAAGGGCGTCGGATGTTTGATCAGAGGTGTATTTTTAACTTGATCGGTGGAAGAATGCCATCTAGGGATAGTATTTCTTCAGGAATTTGCCATTGATTGGCATCATGAGTGTATCACCATTTGAGGTTATGAGGCGATACGATCCATTTGAGTAGACTGACTCTACTACAAACGGTCCTTCCCATTTGGGTTGGAATTTTCCTTTCGTCTTGTGCGTCATGACCATGGGTCTTCGGACGGCTAAGACGAGGTCGCCTTTCTTGAAAGTTCGGGATTTGACTTTCTTGTTGAAGGCTCTGGTGATACGAGCTTGGTAAAGCTCGATTTGTTGTTGGGCCTGCAGACGCTTGTCATCCAAGGCTTCCAATTCTTGGAGTCGCTGTCGATGCTTCTCCTCTGTTGTCATTTCCGCTGTCAGGCGACGCGAAGAGATGGAATTTGGATTTCCAGTGGAAGGACGGCTTCGCATCCGTACACCAAGGAAAATGGCGTGGCTTTAGTTGGGGTTCGCACAGTCGTGCGATAGGCCCATAAGCATTCGCCCAACTTATCGTCCCAGTCTCGTTGACTTTTCGAGACGAATTTCTTGAGAAGCTTGCCATAGTCTTATTGAAAGCTTCTGCGAGGCCGTTAGCGGGCGGATAGTATGCCGTTGATGACACACTCTGGATTCTGAACTTGGCGCAGAATCTCTGAAAAGCCTGGCTGATGAACTGGGGTCCATTGTCATGGACAATCCGCCGAGGCACACCGAAGCGGTAATAACGTGATGTTTCACGAACTTGATCACGTTAGAAGATTTCACCTCTTTCAAAGGGATAGCTTCGGCCCACTTTGAGAAGTAATCGGTTATCGCTAGGATGAACCGATGTCCCTTTGATGATGGTGGGCTGATAGGACCAACCACGTCCATCCCCCACATTTCGAACGGCCAGGTAGGGGTCGTAGAGTGGAGGTATCCTGGTGCTTGATGGATGAAGTCGCCATGTATTTGACAGGCGTGACATCTTTTGGCATAGGCAACAGCATCGGCAACCATCTTGGGCCAGTAGTAACCCAATCTTTGGAGTCGGTTTGCCAGCTTCGGGCCAGGTTGATGAGCTCCACACGTACCATCGTGGGCTTCTTTCAACACTTCGTGGGCTTCTTTTGATGAGAGGCACCGGAGCAGGATCCCATCATGCGATCTACGATACAATGTTCGCGAAATCGCATTGTAGTAGAATTTGGAGGCTTTCCTTCGGATGGCAGCCGCCTCCCTGGTGTCTTCGGGCAAGATGCCGTATAAGACAAAATCAATGTAGGGGAATCGCCAGTCTTTAAGCTCTGGATCGGTCGACACTTCAAGTGTTTCCTTACCGCGACGATCTCCCGTTGACCTCTGGTAGTCTCCGAGGGGACTTTTTGGGCAGTATAGGTCGTGGCTATAGACGAATACTTTCTCCATTGCTCCAGCTGGAAGAGCTAAGGAGGCAGCAAGGGATGCAAGTGCATCTGCATGCGCATTTTGCTTGCGCGGTACATGGTCGATGTAGAAGTTTGAAAACCTCTCAGCCATGTGGATTGTCGCGTTGTAGTAGGGTACTAGATCTTCATGCCTGACCTCATACTCTCCGCGAACTTGGCTGATGATGAGTTTAGAATCACCGTATGCCTCGAGATTTTTAACGCCAATCTCATCGGCGAATTGCATCCCAATCAAAAGAGCGTTGTATTCCGCCACATTGTTGGAACAGGGCTCGGTTAACGAGATAGCTCGGGGAATCACGTAATTTTGTGGGGAGACGAGTACCACTCCTACCCCCGCTACTGTGTGTCCCTTCGGGCTTGCCCTTGATGCACCGTCGAAGAAAAGTTGCCATACTTGACTTTCGAACGACGTCTGAGCTAGGCAGACTTCGGCGACCTCATCTGGGAGATCCTCGTAGAGTTTGGCTGCCCTGGGCTCTGGGTGTTCAGCTAGGAAGTCCGCCACCGCTTGTCCTTTAATGGCTTTTTGTGGCAGAAAATGCATCTCATATTGTGATAGCAATATGGCCCATTTTGCCAGCCGGCCATTTAGTGAAGAAGGCTTTGTCATAAGTAACCTCAGGGGGTTGACTTTGGATATGACATTTATGGTTTGGCCCACCAGATAGTGTCGCATTTTCTGAATGGCGAACACCAGTGCCAAACATTCCTTCTCGATCGGGTTATACCGATGTTCGGCTCCGATCATCATTCTACTTAGGTAGTAGATTGCTTGTTCTCGCCCCTGGTCATCATTCTGAGCTAGTAGAGCTCCCAAAGAATGATCCATTGATCGGACATACACCAGGAAAGGCTTTCCGGATACCGGAGCTGCCAGGACTGGTGGTTGGGTGAGGTAGTGCTTGATCTCCTCAAATGCTTGCTGGCAAGCGTCGTCCCAAATGAACGAAACGCCCTTCTTCATCAGCTTAGCGAAGGGTTTGCATCTCCCGGAGAGATTTGAAATGAATCTGCGGATGTATGCCAATCGTCCTTGTAATCCTCTGAGCTCCTTGAGGCTTCTGGGGGGTTGCATCTCTTGGATAGCACGGACTTTCTCCGGATCCAAATGGATTCCTGTGGAAGTCACAACAAACCCTAGGAATTTGCCACTGGCTACCCCCAGGAAGGACTTGGTGGGGTTCATCTTCAATTGATGAGCCCGCATGATGTCGAAGACCACCCTCAGGTCTGCTATGTGATCACCTTTAGTGCGGCTTTTCACCGCGATGTCGTCGACATAACATTCCACCGTTTTGCGTATCTGCCGATGGAAAATGGCATTCATGGCCCTTTGGTAGGTTGCCCCCGCATTTTTCAGACCGAAGGGCATGACGGTGTAGCAATATACCCCTAGAGGTGTCCTGAAGGAGGTGTGCTTTTCGTCATCGGGATACATCTTGATTTGATTATATCCTGAGAACCCGTCCATAAAGGACATTCGCTCGAATCCACAAGTATTGTCAATCATGACATCTGTGATTGGCAATGGGAATTCGTCTTTGGGGCAGGCCTCGTTTAGATCACGGAAGTCGATGCAGATCCGGATCTTCCCGTTCTTCTTGGCGACGGGGACGATGTTGGCTACCCAGTCGGGATGCTGTTCCTCCCTGATAAAGCCGGAGTCAATAAGCTTCCTGACTTCTGATTGGATTGCCTCCATTATCTCTGGACGGAACCGTCGCTGCTGTTGTTTACAGGCTTCATGTCCGGATCGATGTTGAGCGATGCATAGCCACTTGAGGATCAAGTCCAGGCATGTCCTCATAATTCCAGGCGAAGACATCTATATACTCTTGTACAAGAGATATTAAATCCTTCTTCTCTGGAGACGACAGGCCGTCACTTATGAAGATGGGTTTAGGATTGGCTTCATCTCCTAGGTTGACTTGAACAACCTTGTCTTCTGTGGGTGGCTCACGCTGTTCAAAGCGGATGTCCCAAAGAGCATTCAAATGTCTGATCCAAGGGTCTGTATCAGATTGGATCATTTCTTCATCTTCATCCTCCATATGGCTTGTCGAAACCATGTTTACTGAAAGCCCTTTGAAGATGTTGCCGACACTGACATCTGATTCCCAACGACGTGTCTGATAAGCAGTCATGACTTGACAGTCTCTCCGAATCAGAGGCTGATGGCACTGGAGTTGATATATAGCCCAACCCCCGGCGCGTCCGATGATAGTAATAGGGGGGTTTTCCCTTTCGGTACAAAGGATCGAAGCAGTGTTCTTCTTCCTTTTCCGAAGTTCAACCCAGGCCTGTTGGTTAGATCATACCCCATGCGCTTCATCATCTTGAGCATTCTTGGTTCATAATGATCGAACTGAGGGGATTCATCCTCACCTTCCGATTCTTCGTGGGGCATTGGTTCAGATGCGATTCGCCCAAAAAGTATTGGTCTTTGGCCTTTTCGTCTGGCTGGAACCATGAATACAGACTCTTGCGCGTCTCCATTATCCTGGTATGTCCCGAAGGATGATTTCACCGGTACATGCAAAGATGTCAAAGCATCTATTGCCGACCAGAGGTCATCGTCCACGTCGGTAGTGGTATCCGACGGTATTGAATCGGAAACATACACAGGAAAATACGCAAAGTCTAAATCTTCATTAATGTACCAACCACCCGCATCGTCGGTGGTATCAACATCGAGCTTATTAGTGCTCTTTACAATGGGCTCCAACTCCCACAGGCACTCTTCTTTCTCAGGCTCAACGTCAGCTTCATTACCAGAGTCTGGCTCCTCTGGTTGTGGGGTTTCATTAGTCTCCTCCGGATCCTGATATAAGAGGGAGTCCGTGAAATAATTTTCAACCCCTTTAAACGGATGCCTTTCGGCAATCAACGTTCGGACCTGTCCGCTCTCGTCAATGTATTTCATGACTTGGTGGAGAGTAGAGGGAACGATGGAATTGCGGTGAATCCATGGTCGTCCCAGCAACAGGTTGTAGGAAGTGTCTGCGTCAATGACGTAACACGTCACTTCTGACTTGAGGCTCCCGATCTGGCATTTGAGCTTGATCTTCCCCATTGGGCGGGAGCTGTTGGCATTGAACCCGTAAATAGTCGTCTGGGTAGGGCTCAGACGATGGGTAGGAATGCCTAGAAATTGCATGACCCGGCGAGGTATGATACTCAGCGCGGACCATGGGTCTACCTGGATGCGGTTCACCTCGGATGACCCAATATACCCTGTGAAGTATAGGGTCGGTCATGCTTCCCTTTAACCTGCATGTCATCTGTTGTGAAGGTGATGCAGGGAGCATTTGGGGAAGCGTGGAGGCAATCCTCTACATCTTCCTCCCTTGGCACACGAGTCATGAAGACCTCAGCATTGGCCAAAGCTTCTTGTAGAGCCTCTCTGGTTGACTTTGATAGCCTCAGGAGCTCATACAAGGTAATGCGTGCCGGGATGTTGGCTAATTGAGCCAAGACATCAAAACTGTAAGGTGTCGAGGATCCTTCCGTTACACCTTTCGCAAGAACTCGAGAAAATCGAGTTTCTTTCTGCTTCTCCCCAGGCTGTTTAGAGGAGGGCTTGGCTAGTTCCACGGCTGGTTGCGGAGAAGCCGCTGCTGTCTCGCCGTACTGCTTCAAGTATGCCTGTCCTGAACGGGTCCCCGCCGTAGGTTGGCTGGGCTCTGCGGCCAGGACTATTGTTTCCTCTTCTGAGTCAGTCAGCGAGGGAACATCAGTGTCCGCTTCTCGAGAGGAGGCGCATATCACATGGCAAGATGAAGCCTTCCCTTTGCCTTTGGACTTCCTGTTGGTCACAGTCGTCCATTGTTGCTCGTCGACGAGGTCAGGGTGGACCCACATGATTTCCCCTCGAGGTGTAGGGACGGGTACCAAGCCTTTCTCCTGCTGCTGATGAGGGTCTGTGTTGACCACCCTCAGTTCTCCTTTCGGGACAGAGATCACCCCCACGGGTGTCGGGGGTCGTGTCCCAAACTGGAGAATCGACGTCATGTTGGCCGTCATCTTCTTCTGCTCCGGTCGGAGTTTTAATACCTCCGCGTCAATCAGAGCTTGAAGGATGTCCTTAAAGACATAGCAGCTTTTGGTAGGATGTCCGAGCATCCTGTGGTATAAGCAGTAGGTGGGATTGTCGGTCTTGCCGACTTCCTCCGGGCGCCTAATTTCAGGGAGCTTCAGTCGATTGCTCTTGTTGAGTAGTTTGAAGAGCGAATCGACGTGTTCCTCCTTGAAGGAATACTGCTCGTTGGGGCGTGGCTGGCTTGAAGAGCCACTTGCCCTGCCTGTTTGAGGTTTGGTGGGAGATTTGGTCTCCGTCGCCAAATTATCCTTCCGCTTCGTCTGGAGGGAGGTGTCTGGTGCACGCCTTGTCGACCTCTCTGGCCTGGGCTTGCCTTCTTCCGCTCTGACGCGGGCGACAATCTCCTCAGCCTGTTCACCTTGCTGGACTAATTGTTTCCAGGTGCGACTTTCAGCAACTCCTATTTGAGCAAGGAGTGAGGTTTGGAGATTATGGCGACATGTTTCCACCAGGGTGGCCTGGGTCATGCCGCTTGGACATCGGAGTGCCATGTTCCGAAATCTTTCTACGAAAGACTTGACGGACTCTCCCTTTCGCTGTTTTGTAGCTAAAAGGGTAGGCATTGTGACCTCCGAATCATCTTCGAAGAAGCGTGTTAGAAACAGCTTCTCCAAGTCGCCCCAGTTCTTGATGGAACCTTCGGGGAGCTTCATGAACCATTCAAAGGCCAACCCTTTCAGGGTGCCGATGAACAGTCGCGCCAGGATGGCATCGTTATCTACCACATTCCCGGTCTGGGATTTGAAGTAGTAGATGTGCTGGTTGGGTGACCCCTTCCCGTCGAATGCTTGGAGAGTTGGAGCCTTGAACTTAGGAGGGTACGGGACTAAGTCCCACTCGGCCGATAGGGCCGGACTACTCCAGCTTCTTGGAGGCCTTTACGGTTGGTAAGGGCCTCGAGGCGCTGCTCCAGTTGACTCATTCTTTTAGCATGAGCCTTTCCCGGGGTCTGGTCGCTTCTTGCCTGCGACGAGGGCTTGGACACATCCGAGGTAGATCGTCGTGTCTCGTCAGAAGATTCGGAGGGTGGGCTTCCTCCCTTTCTCCCTTTCCCCTCGGTCGTCTAGGAGGAGATCTCGCTCTTTCTTCAAGCAAATTCTCAAGCATATGCTTGAGGGAGTCAATGGATCTCTGTTGAGAGGCGATTATATCCATCTGGTGCTTCTGCGTCTGCTCTAAACGCCTGGTCGTCTCCTCAGGAGTGTCGGCCATGTAGGCGGAAGCCTCCTTCTCGACGGAAGAGTTTGAAGCCTGCGACTCCACTATAGCGGAGTGAGAACCACCCATTCTAATGCCGCGGGCTAAGGCATTATAGTCAATTGGGGGAATGGCCCCTGTCCGGGTGCGAGTGTGTTGATACACCCCCTCCGGTTCAGAGTCAGATTCCTCTGAGTTGACCATTAGTTGTTTTCCCTTGCTTCTGCTAGTCATGTTTGCAGTAAGCTCCGGGTATTCAACATCTGAGAAGGTTCTCCTCCTATGGGAGCGTCTTCTCTTGGCTGATGGGGGAATCAGGGTCAGCTGTCTAATTAAAGACGGCTGGTGCACGCCTGACTCGCAATGGCATCCAGAGAGCATCTGGATGAGCTGTTGACAGCAGCATGGAGAAGTGGTCTGATTGGCACTCCTTTTCCTTGTCAAATAATCCCTCAAATCTGTGGGAGGGGGATTAAAGAGACTGGTCTCGCAACGTCGACGACGGGAGACAGTCATGTGCTGTTTAGCCTGGACACAGGTTTCAGAAACGCGGCTGTTGCGTCGCGGCTGCGTCACGCGCGTCTGGCGTCTCTGTTGATATGAGACGCGACTTTCGCGTTGCTATCTGCTGCGTTGGAGCAGAGAGACTTGGGAGAGAGTGGGCTGCTGGGCCCCACGCCTATGGGCGCGTGCTTCCTGCGTTTGACAAGACGCAGAAGCTTCGCTTTGGCGTTTGGCAAGTTGGTCTTCAGAAGGCTCAACTTGGGGAGTCTCGCGTTTGGGTCGCCAAACATGGACCTCTCGCACTGGACGAGGTGCGGGCAAGGCATCGGATCGTACGCTGCGTTCAACCCCAGTCAGAAAACCAATGGTTCCGACCGAGTGTTGACGCGCGCGTCTTCTCTGTCGACGCTCGGCATTCCGATTGCACCGTGGAGGAAGAGAGAAGCCAACAACTTCCTGGTTTGTAGAACCAGGGGTGTTTGCCACGCGGGTCTCCTGAGAGACGCTGACGCGGGCGTTCTGTGCGACACGGTCGATCGCACCAGTAGATGTGCCGGGGACCACGCGGGCCTTCAGAGAGGCGTTGACGCGTGTGTTCTGCGCGACGCGGTTGATCGCAGCAGAGGAGTCTGAGGTTACGCGGGCCTTCTGGGAGGCGTCGGCGCGTGAACCAAACTTGGCACAGTGGGCAGCAGGAGCACCCGACAGAGCCTCAGATTGGGCTTCAGGGGGCTGTCCACTTGAGACCCTGCGGCAGACGCGGGTCTTTGGGCTCTTGGAGCCAGAAGAGAGGAACTCTTCATACTTCGCCTGGTCGAACTCGACGACGAGGGATTCGACCATTTCCCCTTACGGAGAATGTCATCTTGCACCACGGTGCGCTCGTCAGTAACGAAGGTCGTCCCCAGCGGAGTCGCCATCTCTTGTAGGGGGCCGGAAATTTGGTGGTCGGAGAAAGTGGTTTTAGCTGTAAAAGATTTCCTTGATTCAAGCGAAACGATTACAACCAAAAGAACTACTCTTCCCTTTTTCCAGTTACAAGGGAGGGAGGATGTCTGAATCTTCCCTTTGTTTAAAGCTGGGTTCTTCGTGTGGCGATGGAGAGTGAATCTTGTTCTCCGTTGACCAGATGACCGTCCTGGACCGTCGGGGGTCTTCTCTTCGGTCGGTAGAAAGAGTAACTCAGCTCCGTCTACCAAAACTCTCAAAGAGGAGGTAGGCGAAGAGCGGCTAGTACTCAGTAAGCTCGCTGAAGAGTCGTGCTTCTCTCTTGATGATCCTCCTGCCTGGATTCGATCGATTTTTGATGATGCCTTATCTCAAAGCTCTCTCTCTTCAAAACTCCATCTTCTGCCAAGCTTCGATCTTCTCAAAGTTCTCTCCCTTCTCCAAAAACTCCGATCCCCTCTTCATAGCAAACAAGGCTATTTATAGGGGTCTCAGGGGGTGAAGGTGCCTCCTGAAAACGCTCCCGAATGAGGGGCCACTACCCGCTACATGCGCGGTGACTGGCCCCGCAATCAGGGCAGTTGCAACTGAGACGCGGGCGCCCGAGCCAAACGCGCCTTGAAGTTTGAGACGCGAGCGTCGAGCCAAACGCGCCTTAATGCTGAGACGCGGGCTTCGGGCCGACGCGTCTGAGCGTTGAGACGCGGGTGTAGAGCCAACGCGTCTTAATGCTGAGACGCGAGCATCGATTTCTCGCGTCTAGAGCTTGAGACTCTGCTTCCTTAATGGCTGGTCTGTTAGCCATTTTTAGACAGCCTACAAGGTCAAGCTCCTCAATATGAGATACACTCAACATGAATCTATATATGGAGAAGATGTTAAGCTCCCCTTGCATATAGGCAACATATATCAACAAATTTTAAAAAGAAAATTTTAATAATATATAAAACAAAATTTTAAAATTTTTGAAGTCAACAAAACAAATTTTGATATAATAATAAATTTTGATACCAATTGACAGTACCAAATTTTTAGGTAAACACTAAATCTATTTTGCAATAAAGATAATAACTTAAGAATAATATCAATTTAAGATTATTGATATCAATATTGAAAATGTTAGTATATACCAAAACAAAGTATTTTGCATCACAAAGAATGAGAGTAAGATACCAATTGAAAATAAAACCGATTAAAAATTAAAAAATTTTTCTCTCCCCTTTATGAAATGCTAATAAAATAATTCATAAGCTTGCACAAGATACCAATTGAAAAACAATTGACATTATAGACTAAATACCAATTGAAATTAATGCATAAGCTTGTAGATATACCAATAACATTTAAAATAAAATCAAGCTTAGTATATGCCAAATTTGTGCTTAAGAAATATATGTCATTGCAAAATAAGCACATTCCAAATTATATATATGTATGTATGAAAATGGAAATACCACTAGAAATTTGGTGCATACATATATAAGAAAACACATATAAGTATACAAAAATAAAATTTCATAAAGATCATGTGTATAACTTATACCTACCACCTATTCATGCACATGTTTGAAAGATATTCAATTAAGGGTATACAAGACATGGTCGCCCATCTAACCGCCCTTTGAAGGTAGGGGCTTTCAAAAAAATAGGATTTAAAAATTTTAACATAATTTGAAAATCACTACCAATTGAAGAATAAAAACTAGTTTAAAGATAATTTTGAAAACTAGTATTAAATCCTTCAGGTAAGGAATAAAACATGAATATATCCAAGAAAACATGAAAATCACACGATCATCAATATAAAATAGCAATAAAGCACATATAGACTCATGAAATAAAAATCATGAGTAAACACTAAACGGTTTAAGAAACATGAAATCAACAAAATCATGGTAATAAAGCATTAAAGCTCATATGAAATTTCTTTATCAAAAATAAGAAATCATCAAAACTAAATACGCTTCAAGGTTTATATATGTTTTGTTGAAACTAAAAGTATACATACATATCCCAAATATAAACGAGTCCAAAAAATTTTTGCATGAGAGGCAAGCGACTCTACGATAGATATGTATATCTATTAGTTTTAGACAAAATTAACATATGCATGAAGCTAAGCACATTTTTATGAAAACATATACAAAAATAGAAAATACTAG
The DNA here is from genome assembly GCA_038442645.1 of Agave tequilana. Taxonomy (NCBI): domain Eukaryota; kingdom Viridiplantae; phylum Streptophyta; class Magnoliopsida; order Asparagales; family Asparagaceae; genus Agave; species Agave tequilana. Next base: position 19,063 of record JAVJIF010033363.1, read on the forward strand.
TTAAAATGCAAGAATCATCAAAACTAAATTATGCTAGTGCATCTAATGAGTACAAATGAGCAATAAAACACAAACACATAATAATTAAATGTGGCTTACTAGTTGTACAAGTATAAAAACAAGTTTTAATAAAAATTACATCTAAACATTTAATCAAAACATGAAGCATAAAAAGACAAACAAAAAATGAACATTAGGTTAAATGCACGTGTTTTAGAACTAGAATATGCACAATAGCTAAATTATAGTGAGAACATAAATGATGTGAATCCATATGAACACGGGTGTATCTCAATAGACTATCTGTGTATATCACATGTCTATTTTACATTGTATTTAACATAATGAATATTGAAAATCAAGACATGCTGAAAATCAATAATATAAAAGCATGTAAACTAAATGAGAGTTAGAGATAGTTATCAAAACATATGAACTAATCTCTAGGCCTCCAAACTATGGTGGTCCTTCCACCAAACTTTCTTTGAAAGTGATGCATCCAAAATTGTCACCATTTAGCTCAGAACGCATCCACCATCAAAACACCATTACTCTCACGTCAAGCGAGAGCCCATACCTACATCAAATAGAATAGGGGTGGATTTTGGTACTCATACCTTTTTGGATCCATGGGGGTTAGCACCTTTCCTAACCCAAACGAGCTTATTTGCAAAATTTAAATTGTCAATTCTATCATAACAAAATTTTGCAAGGTGGCCCTTACGTCCACAATGTGTACAATACACATGAGCATACATAGAATCATGTGTGTGAGTATGACGAGCATGTGTATGCCATGAAGAGTGTGCATGAATATGTGGTGCATATTTCTTATGAAATATGGATTTCAATTTCTTGTGATCTAAGCACATTGGCTCAAAGTGGAGCCCAAACAATCTACACTTTTTTTCAACACAAATATCATTTTCATTTTTTTGAAAAAGAAGTAGAGCATGCATTCTTATCAATAGATGTTCCAACAATGGAATCATAACAAAAGTGGGAAGCCAAATTATTTTTCAAAGAAATATTTTCATTTGAAATAAATTTCAATTATTTTGATATCAAAGCAATTTTATTTTTCAAAAAATTGTTCTTTTTAAAAACAAATCAAGTTTTGAAGACAAAACCTCATTATTCTTCAAAACATCAACACAATTATTTTATTCTTAAAATTTCATTTTCAATTAAGACAAGGTCAAGTTGGGATTTCAATGAGTCCCTTTCACTTGAAATCTCAACCCTCTCTTGCAAAGCCATATTAAGTTTTAAAAACAAATTTTTATTTTCTTCTTTTAATTCAAAGCTTTTCTTTTTCAAAAGTTTATATTGATTTAACAAGTTTTCAAAAATAGAGAAAGCTTTTCATTTAATGCATAGGCATTCATACTATTATGATCATCATTAGAAGAGTTAGCACTATCATCTAGATGAGTATTCGTATGTATCTCGGGAGTCATTCCCTTAGCATCGTCCTTGCATATACAAGCTTCGTACTCATTCCACTAGATTCCTTCTCCACATTGTTTGTCGTTATTGCTCAGGAGAGGTCAATGTGTTCCATACTGCAAAAGCAGAATCAAAATGAAAAATCATAGATAAATATTTCTTTACTTAGTGATTGCCTAAGTGCAATCAAACCTTGTGCATTAGCCTCTATATGCTTGTCATGACTAAGATAAAATTTCTTGATAATGGCAAGATAAATATGATATCCTAAGGCTTTAAAATATGTACTCATCTTAACCTTCCACATATCGATGTTGGAAAACATCGTACATGGGAAAGGCAAGGAAATCCATGAGTGTATAAACTATATGTGTGCAAATCAATATTAAATTAGCTATCCAAGGATCTCACTCTTAGGTGGTTAAACCTAATATCAAGAGCGTAGGCTCTGATATAAATTGAAACACGCCTAGAGGGGGGTGAATAGGTGTAGTAGCTGATTTAAGGCAAATGATGTGGAATTAAAAACTAAATTGTAAACACACGTGTAATCAAGAGTGAGTCCGAATTTCCCGTGAAGGGCTCTGGAGCTACTCCTCTAGATTCTTCTAAATAAGAGTTGAGGTGCAATTATAAGCTCTCTTGGTTCAACACAAGTGTGAGCACACACAAACAATATCTAGCATATGAATATGAACAATATAAGCAATGTAAATATAAGAGAGATAGAGTTGAGAGATAGTTGATCAAACACAAACAACGAGATATGTTTTGAGGCTCGAGCCACTGCTCTACATCTCCGCGTTCACACAAAAGGATTTCGACTACGTCTACACAGGACCTCTCACAAAGGGAACCTCCACCGAAAAATTTGCAATTATAAAGTTGGAGTACATAACACAACCACCTCTACACAAGAGGGATAGGCACAAATTCAAAGCACACTACTCCTCTCTCAACACAATCACCTCAACACAAGACGTAAGGCACAAAGCCAAAGCAAAGGAAAGATTACAATCTTGGTGATCACAAAGATCACGAGCAACTCTTGGTGATCACAATAGACCACAAACAAATTTTCCTCACAAAAATAGATCCTATAGATAGGATTAGAGATGATAGCTCAAGTGTGAGAAAACAAATTGTTTGGAAAAGAAAATAGCACAGAAAATTACTTGAGAAAAACACTAAATAGATTAGTAAAGAAAGATCAAACCAATTTCCCAAAGACTCTCTTTTATTTGATTTTTCCATCACTTTAAATAACAAATAAAAGATAAAACTTTTAGACTCAAAACTCTTTTTAAACTTGCTGCAAATCACTGAAAAAGATGAGAAGAAAGACTCTTGAAGATCTTGGTGATCAAGAGATCACAAACACTCTCTTTGCAACTCTCTTACAAAAATCCTATGGAGTAAAATGTAAATTTGAAGCTCAAGAATGTAAGTGAGAGTAAAAATCAGAAAAAGAGATTTTAAGAACAGAAAAACTCAAATAAAACTATGAAAATAAGACCACAAAATCAAACTTGAAACTTTTTCTCTTTGAAATCAAAAACTAGATTTTCAATAGAATTTGTTGTTGTGATATATTCAACCCCAATGACCTTTTATATAGGTTTTAGAAAAATATTTTTAGAATAGTTTTACCAGGTCTAAAGAGGAAGAAATTGACCTTAAATTTTAACTTTTCCTATTTTAAATTAACATGTTTAAAAACAGTTTTTAAAGGAGCTAGCCGTTACTGCCAATCTGGCAGTCTGTTGGTCAATTTTGAGCACAGTGTTGAGGCCCAAAACGTCCAATTTTAGAAATAGATATATAGGAATAATTTGTAAATATTTAAGTCTTCTTTCTAATGCAATTTAAAGTAGAAAGTTATAAATAAAATATCAAAATGTATCAAATCAAAAACTATAAACTATTTTCAGAACAAGAACAAACTTCAACATAATATTTGATATCTTTTACATTTGAATCAAAAAATGATTATTGAATAATAAATGTAGCCCTGAAAGTTATATTTGTAATTCAATATAAATCATATTGATTGAAAATAAAAATAAAAGTTAAGACTAAAAATCTACAAGGGTGTAGAGCAGATCAGCAGAACGATCGAACGCCCGTCGACTGGCTCAGCCTTCGGTCGACCGGTCAGTCGACCGCAAGCAGCCCAAAAAACACATTTTTAGGGTCATTAAAGATCTTTTTAAATGCATTTTAAATATCATAAAATCTACAAAAATCTCACAAAAATAAGTTCATTTGAAAAATCAACACATATTATAAACATGTAAACTAGGTTTTGAGATATAGAAATTTAATCATGAAAACCAAAACCGTATTTTCTGAAAATCAAAGTTATTGAACAAGTGTGTGTATAAACTTGAGCATATCAACACTTACACAAGATCTAAACATAAAGTAAAACTAAACAAACTGAAGTCTTCTTTTTGAACTGCTTCTCCAAGTCGACTCGATCCAAAGAGCTTGACTCCATCAGAGAGCTAGATGCGATCTTGATGTGCGAGCTCTTGAATCTACATGTGTTAGCTCCAAAACTCCTTTATTGAAGCTAAATACCTACTAAGATCTTAATCAATAACTGAAACTAAATAATCACAAGATCATTAGTACTATAACTACATGAGTTAATCATCGTCAAAACTAGGGTGATAGATCTTTGGGCCAACATAAGTCATATGGTTAACCACCTTATGAATATTCAGCTTCGTATACTCCTTGTCAAGATAGCTCTATAGAAGAAAAATTTGACTTCGATAAGATTCTAGAAGTGGTCGAACGATGACTTAAAAAGCTGAAAGACTCATGATCCCATCAAAATTTCATACTTTAAGATCCATACTCAATTTGCCAAGTCCCACCACAACAAGAAGAACCTATTGAGTTCAAGAATATGGAATCCGCTATTGATTGGTTAGGATCAATAATAAGCAAATTGGAGAACTGTTATAGGTATGAGGAACTCTTCCTTATCAATGTTTGATGATCCCCGACATTGATGAAACCCAAGAATCATGGTGTCTTGGAGACTTTGATCAAGATTCAATTTCAACACCCAACTTGAACTTGACCAATCCCAAACTTTGGACAAATTGGCAAGTTTTCACTTCAAGAAAATTGAACTTGATTGTGAATGTAAACCTGATCGCCAAATTTGTGATTCAACCTCAATATTTGAATCTATGTTGACTCTAGTATTCTTACCCAATTTGGATCCAATTACCGAGCAGACATTGATTCTTATTCCAATAGATCTTAAAATTGAACCACTTATTCTGGATAGTCACATTCCATTAATGGATCATGAATGTGAATTTAAATTCTTTGATCTGGAACCAACTATTGAACCAAAACCAACTCTTGAATCTAAACTTGATTTAAGTCATATTTCCTAGTCAGTATTGGTTGATGTTCCTTCATTCTTAAGGCCAGATTAACCGTTTCACCAACTCGCATTCCATTATTGGACCAAGGTGTAGACTATTATGATTCTAAGATGATATTTCAAGATTGGTCATATAACTGAGATGATTTTTATGATAGGATCATGCATGGTCCTATTCAGTTTAGGGGTTTTAAAAAGGTATATTGGGAAGAGGTCATCAAAGGTGGGTTACTTAAAACTCCAAATTATTTAGATTGGGCAGCAACGCTTCGCTCAATCCGACCACCACCTGAATCACCACCTTAAGGTAATATTTTTCCTTCACTTTCTTCTTTTTCATATATGTATTTATTCATATATTAAGGATAATACATAAGATATGTGTGGAGAAGGGTTTCACTAACATAGCTAATGTAGTTAGTTATTAACATAGTTTTCTCAAAGTAATATATATATATATATATTATATATATATATATATATATATATATATATAATATATATATATATATATATTATATATATATATATATATATATATATTTCAAAAAGTGTAACTTGATTTTAAAGAATTAAAAATCCAATAAAGTTTGAAATTTTGATGGTAAGATCAATTTGAAAGAATCTATAATTTTTAAATTTAGAGATAAAAATTTTGAAAAATAAACACCATCTAAAGTTTGTTGACATTATTATGCATCTTATATACACGTATACATACGTTTTATACTTGGGATGATGATGATAGCTTAGCCTATCTTGAATATATAGTATAAAAAGAAAATTTAGATATATATGAAAAATAAACAAATCTATTATTAATTAGTTAGGTGCTTTGGCCAAACAAGCCTTGTTGTTTACGCGAAAGGTAATTAGGTAAGGTTGAGAATAAAATATATAAATATAATATATGTGTTAGCACATCTAATAATCAATTAGTTAGGTATTAGGGCCTCAAGAAGCCTTGATATTTATTCAAAAAAATTTAGATGAGTTATACATATTAAACAAAAGAAATGCTTAAAGGGCAACGAGTGGTAATGCTTCAAACTTCTTCCAAAAAAAATTATGCATATTTAAAAGGTAAAGTTGAATGAAATAATCCCAAGTTAAAACTATTTTCACTTACACAAAGATGCATAAGATAGGAAAACTTGGAAGGATTGGTGTAAAAATATTGAATTTAAATCTCTAAGAAAAGATGATTAGATTTTTTAACTTTATTATTGAACTTGATTATGCTTAGACTTGTTGGAAACTTATGAATTTAATTGCTAGTGGCTATTGGTTGTGAAATAGAAAAAAATAATATCTTTTTGCTTTTTCTTTTTTCTTCATTTTTCAGTATCCTTATTTTTGTTATCCTTTATATCGTAGTCTTTTCTTATCTATTATTTCTTTCACCGGATTTTGTGGGTGCCATTCACTGAAACCCTCACGAGATAAAACTCGTCCTCTAGGGTAACCTAGAGGTTTAGTAGCCTGTTACATGTACTAAGTGCAGTCGTGATTCCTACGAAAGTGAGTTAGAATTGGCTAGTTTAGTTTTTCTTTTTTGTTTTGCTCGAGGGCGAGCAAAAGATAAGTGTGAGGGTATGATTATATTTCATATTTGCATGTTTATTGTCATATTTACACATTTATCCCTAATTATATTTTATTAATTTTGCTATTTAACACTCATTTTGTTTATGGTGTGTAGTTATTTAAATAGGAAAATAAGGATGAAGAAAGCTTCTAATTTATCCAATTATCCTATATAAATTCAGATTTCAATTTAATCAATTTGAAATTAAGAAGAAGATAATGATTCAGAGATAATCCCAATCCTACTTTTAGATAAATGAGAAAATCAACTTAAATTCAGATTGCTTTTGCTCCAAGTCAAAGATAAAAAGGGGAATCAAATTTAAACTCAAATTTGGAGATAACTTGCTTCCTATGTTATCTAGAAAAGAATATCTTTTAAAATACATAGTTCAAATGAAGATTCTAAGGATATATCTTCTGATGGATGGACGAGATGAAGCCAGAGCAAAAAATGCAGCCCCATCCACCTTGAAATTGCCGCGAAAATGCCAGAAAAGCCGTGATTTCATGGCTTTTGTTGGCTTCTCCTGTGGCGGTTGGGCATACATCCTCTACTGGAAGTCTACCATTCACTTCTCCTATAAATACTGCCCTAGAAGTAATAGCAGAGAGTTATCTCAGAATCAATTCTAGAGATCATAACTTAGATTTTTTCTTTAGACTCTTTCTTGAATTTATTTTGTAATTTTTTAGAGTTTAGTTCAAGGTGATTTGTAAAGAAGTAGGAAGCATTTGTAATTGAAGGTGACTACATCAATAAGAAGGTTCTTCTATTCTATTTTTCAATTTTTTCTTTGTTATTTACTTTCTTTCTCTTTATTATCATGCAATCTTTTTTTACCATACTTTTTTAAATTTCTATCACGCGTAGCTAAGTTATTTCATGGCTTATTAATCTCTGCCAACCACAGCTTTTAATTTGTGTTAGATGACTGATTGAATTATATGCATGCTTAAACTTTAGAATAATAATATTCTTGAAAGCACAAGACAATTAATCTATTATTTGCTAAAACTAGTCAATGATTTTTCTTATTTGCTTAGATTGCCTTGATAGTTTCTTGTTAAATCCTGATTATTCATCTTATTCTAATCTTGAAAGGCTTTGATAGTCTAATTTTAGGCTTTGGTTAGTGATTATTTCATGTAGGATTTTTTCATCTTATGTATCTTAATTGAATTGAATACAACTCTAAGGTTTAAGTTTTATGATCCAAAGTGAAGTATATTCTAGCATAGGTTAGCAAGTTAGTAATGTAGATGATTAGTAAGTATTATTCTTTTATTCTTTTAAAAACCCAAGTTTCTAATCAAATTTTATCTTCATCTTTTTATTTCTATCTCTAACACTTAACATAGAATTGTTTTTCTTTTAAAACAAAGAAGAACCATTTAACCAATTTAGTGTTTAAAAAGATACCGAAACGCTTTCATCGCATCTCTCCCTGAGGATCAACACGTATAACCAGTGCTACTATGGTTACATTGTGAAAGACAGAAATACAACTGACATTTAGCTAACACCTTCCTAAACTCTCTATAGTTTTTTCACAATCACCTAATATGCACAAGTCATAAGAATAATCAAATAATCCATGCTATGTATGATCGCTGATTAGTCTCTAAAATTGCATATTTCATACCACATCTTCACATTTATTTAATATTAAATCCTGTTAATAATACTTCTCTTGCATGTTTCTAGCTCCATGGCATGAAATGAAGAAGCCTAAAATGCTATTTAATTGGTGATTAAGAGCCTACAAGAATAGTCATTGACCTTGGAGGGTGGTTTTGTCAAAATTGGGGGCCCTAATCTAGAATCCAGGAAGTACAGCCCATAGGGGGTGCGGATTCTAGGAAGTACAGCTGATAGGGGGACAAGCCGGGGGCGCGCAGCAGGCGGCGCAGCGTGCGCCAGCCTATGACTGCTGTGGAAACGCGGCAATTGCCGCGTTTTCATGGCAATGTCTTCGAGCCACGCGCAATGATTTGACGCGCGGCTCTGTACAGCTTCCCTGGTGCCCCCTTTCGCCTATAAATATCCTAGAATTTTTAGAGCACACAAGAGAAGTTTTTGCGGAGTTTTGCTTTAGTTTAGTATAGTTTTTGAGTAGTTTCTTCTTCCTAAGATAGTTTAGGTTAGTTCTTCTTCTTCCTCTTGGTATTTTCTATTTCTTGTAGATTTTGTAAAAGGAAAGAGAGTAATACATGAGTGAAAAAGCAAGAGTGCTTATAGTGAAAGGTGACAATCTATGAAAGGTTCTCTTTATCGCTCCTTATTTTCTTCTCTCTAACTTCTTTTACATGTTTAGCTAATTTTCTCTCATGGCAACTAACTACTAACTACTAACTTGCTAACTTTTACATGATAATCCATATGAATCTAATAGTCTCCACTTGGCCTTCCTCCTGTTAGAGCCATTGATGGCTCATGATGATGGATTCTAACACTCTAGCATCCTAACTCTCTAACAAGCTAACATTACTTTATTTCATGCTTGCTCTTATTTAGTTTTGATGGTTTAAGTGTAGCTTGCACTTATTTTTTGAGTTTGGATGTGATGAGTTATCTTATGGGTCATGCTTTGAAGCGCTCTTGAACAAAGGACTAGTGACGGCCAAAGATACATGTGAGGCAACTATCACTAAGAGGTTAGCATGGTTAGTGGAGCCATTAGTTGTTAGTAGCCATGAGTTTTCTTTCCTTTTTACTTTATTTGGAAATCAGTTCAAAACCACCAACATCTTATCTTCTATGTTCCCACTTCTTCATGTTTCACCGTACTCTTCTCTTTTTACTTTTTGTTTTGTTTTGTTATCATTCTTTAAAACAAAGAAGAACTGTTAACACACCACATGTATAGACCAGTAAAGCATCTATCACTTTTCGTCCCTGTGTATTCGACCCCTTTAGCCTCTATGCTATAACAGGAGTATCAAGGAAGCCAAACCATGCACTTTTAAGTCTCGATTTCAAACATACACTTTTCGTGCGCAGTTTTCCCTCGATCAAATTTTGGCACCGTTGTCGGGGATGGGAACGGTTTGATTTCACATTTTTGTTAACTTTTCTTCTTTGCTTTTGGTAAACTCTTGTATATTGCTATATTCTGCTGCTAATTTCTTTTTATATTACTTGTGCACTGTAATAATTTTAAGAAGTAAAATACGAAAATTGGATGCTTTAAAACGGTTTAGACATTTGCATCTAGGCATATGTCGATTTCAATTCCAATATACTATATTTTGTTCTTGTGTTGTTGTGATATTGACAGAGGTGTACCTATTGCATTGCATATTGCTTAGGATAGACACTTGAGTGATTTACTCGCCTTTTTATGTTCATTCTTGTCTACAATGCACACTTGCACGAATTGAAATTAAGGGCAAAACCCAACATAACATAAGGTGGGGAAGTCAATACCCTCCCTTAGCCCAAAAATCACCTTCCCACTCACACAACCCAAGCTAAATAAAAATTTGCTAGACGTTGACCCCTAGGGACATCTCGAACTCATTTAGGAGATTTACCTAAGGGTGAAGTTGTTAGAGTTTGACTCTTGTCAAATCGGTGTCCAAGGTTGGGGATTGAGAGGCGAAACCTCAAAAAACAGTGGTTTCTATAATTAGGCCCGTTGCTCCAGAACGACACATATCTTGCCCCTGTTTGGCCGATTAATTTGTGGTCAGATTTCTACAAGGTATCCTCTGTGGACAGTCTAACTAGTTAGGAGTCGTCTAGCTCCAGGTCAACCCTAATATAGGCTTGATTTTGATTTTTTTCTTTTTCTTTGTTTGTTTGTTTGATTTTTCTTTGTTATTATTGTGATAAAATGGAATATAACCAAAAATTTTCCAACCAAATGAATCCATTTTTCACTTTGACCTCATTTGACTCGGATAACTCCTACCCGGCTATGTATAACATGAACCAATCTTATATGCCAGATTGGAATTATCCGACTCAATATGACCCATATCGCCAATCCTATGACTATAATTTTCAAATAATTTTCAATTTCCACAGAGTCAATAGGGATTCACCTTTCTTGAGTCAAATTTTCAACCACATTCTCTACAATTTTCATAATATTCATTCCCTAATTTTGATTCCTATCCTCTATTTCCCGTTCCACCAGCCGAAGAAAGATCCAATTTGAAAAAGAGTATGGAAGCCATGCTTAAGTCCCAACAACAAATTCAAAATCTACTCAATTCACAATCCTTCCCAAATCAAACTCCATATACTCCTTTTCTAAGACATCTAATTGAAGAAAAATCTGGGCTAGAAAAGAGTTTGGAAGTCTGTTGTGAACTAGCGCAACAAATTCAAAATATGTTGGACTCATCTTCTCAACAAAATTTTCAAGAATCATGCTCATCTTTTCCAGTCACACCCAATTCAAAATGAACAACCATCAATACTGGACTTGAGTATGGAAGCCTTGCGTGAGTCCGAGCAACAATCACAAAATCTGGACTCACAATTTCACCACAATTTCAAAATCAACTTCCATACTCACCTTTTCAAGAAGAACCGATTGCAAAGAGTATGGAAGACATGATTTAGACCCAAATTTTGTTACCCGGCCTATCAGTAGGTTAGACTCCATAATGAGTGAATTGATCAATGAGGCTGAGGAAAGTCTTTCTTGTCAACCTTTGACCAATCCTTGTATCCCTAACTTTGCTGATTAGACCCAAGAATCATGTTATTTTGGAAACCAAGATTCAATTTCAGCAAATCCATTGGAACTTGACCAAACTCCAGAGTTTGAAAATCATATTGACATTTTGGTAAGTTATCCCTTTCTTGAAATTGAAGTTGAACATGAAAGTGATCATGAACCTCAAGTTGGTAATTCTATTTCACTTTTTGACTCAATAATGACTCCGGTATCTTTATCAGATTTTTTCTCTATTCCAGAGTTAACATTGAATCCTGCACCAGTACACCCTGAAATTGAATCACCAATATCTCATGATCACACTTCATTGATAGAAAAAGTATGTGACCATCAATTCTTTGGTTTGGATTGTTGACACTCGAAAAAGACAGAGCTCCCCATTCATCTTCAGCCGGTCTGAACAACGTCTAACTTATCGACATCTACAAAAGATAAGTCAAGACAAGCTGATGAGTAGAGGCAAGGCAGCAACATGGACATTACTAATCCAGTAAAGTAGATAGTAAGTCAAAGTTGCCTTTGAAGAAGACCGGAGCAGGCCTAGAGATACTAAGTTAGCTCAATCCTTAGTCTCACTTGAGCCTAAGAGATGACCAATCTTGCTTAGCATCGCAAGAATTCCATCATAGCTCTGCCATGGGCTAACTTATCGCTTCGCCCTGGTTTTTCATAACTTCGCAGGAAGCTAGCTAACAGCTTCGCTAGACGCTCTACGGAGCCACGCGAAAAATGAGCTAACTTATAGCTTCGCTGAGAGTTTACTCCTAGCTTCGCCAGAAGCTTCCCTTAGCTCCGTTATGAGCTTATTGGATTAGCTCCGCTGTGGGTCTTTTTATGGTCACCTTTGACTAATCAAATCTCCAGATGAGATCATGTTGATTGAAATCAAATTTGACAGTTACCTGCCATGATCTTTTAACTCTCCCAATCAGGTGAGGAGATCAGGGGAGATCTCTCAATTAACTAGAGAGGATCAAGGGAGTATCCCTCGTTTAGCGGAGCGAATCAAGCGATTAGCGCTACATGCTATTCCTAGCTTCACAGAAGTTGTTTCTCGTCTCGTAACAAGGCTACTTTCTGGATGCAAAATAGATTAACTCAATCTATTTTCAGATTTTCAGGGCGATTATACCCCTATTCTTCCTATAAATAGCCTACGAGAGACGGGCAAGCCTAGAGAGGAGATTGGCTCGAGAAGCAACAAGAGGGCTCTACCGATCCTCTATTCTCTGATTCCCAGAACCAAGCGAGAAGGGAGTCCTACTAGGATGCAGTTCGATCATCTGACCGGTCGCATCGTCAAAGGGATAAAGTGATCGCGCGCAGATCAGATTCCTACGGCACATTTTCCTAGAAATCTCAGAGGAGAACTACCTGTAATTTTCTTTTCAATTACTTGTAATTTAACTCCTCGATCTCTTGTGTAAGTTTTTCCCTTTACAAATTAATAGAAAACAGATGGTGACACCGTTGGGGATTAAAGTCTTCTGGCGCAACAAGGAGACAGTGTCGTAAAGCGAAGGTCAGAATCCTTAGCCCGCTAGTTTCAAAAATTTGGTCGTTCATTTTGACAAAGGAAAATTCGAAGAGCAGCTCTCTGAAGGTAGTCCAGTGCTCCACACACGGAAGCATAGGAAGGTCTCGATGGCCAAGGTTTTAGAGCAGAAACCAGTCCTAGCCGGGCAAGTAACCAAACGGGCCTCCTCCTAACTCCCCCAGCCTCGCGCGAGGCTAGCCAGGTTTCCTGCGAACCTAAATCTCCTCTTCCAAAGCAAATGTCGAGGCCAAAACAGAAAGCTCCGTGGTAAGCTTCAGGCACAGCTACACCACATGCTCGCCTATCATGCAAAGATAAAGGCAAAATGCTTGCCTGCTTCGCCGAGTCTATTAGCCGCAAGGTTAGAACGGCAACTATGCCTTCGCCTAATTCAGGAGCAGTAACTCCTCGCGCCAACCTCATTCTCACGAGCGAAGTTGATGATGGCGTGATAAGCACAGCGCCAGTACCCCAGGGTACATGCGAAGTTCCCAGCCACCAGGCTGAAACTAAAGCACTTAGCAGTGCTAACCACCTTCGCAACAAGGTGGCGAACAAAGCACCACAGCGTGCTTCGCTCCCTGACTCCTCAAGCATTAAGTTCTCTCTTCTCAGCGGAGCTAAGGGATCGTCCCTGGGTGCTGATAGCGATGCTTATGCAGCTTCAGCCCCTAAGGGTGTTCCCAAAGTTCTTAGCCACGAAGCTAGAGCTAAAGCACTATCTAGTGTCGATCACCTCTGTGGAGATGAGAAGAACGAGGCATCATCCTGTGTTTCACTTCCAAAGATTGCGGATACAAAGTCCACCCCTCACAGAGTTATGAGCAAGAAGGTGGTGTCAAAATTACCTGAACACATCAATCCGCGACCTACCCGAGTCTCTGCGCTGAGTCGCTTAAGCTCGGCCAGGTCCGACTTGCGAGAGTTTCTTAGCAAGCAAACGGAAGTCAGAATTACTCCAGACTTCTGCTTCTGTTATCAACAAGTGGGATGTCAGTTGGTGATGGTCCACTCAGTCCATTATAGCTAGGACCAATCCCCGCCACTCCTCCAAACCGACAGTCAGTCTTTGATCGGCTATCGGTGCAGGCTCCTGTGAAGCATCGCAAAAGGAGCGTATCGCAAAATCTACCAGATCTGCCCTCTGCATCTGTCAATATAATCGAAAGGGACGGGAACCGCATAGGGGCAGACGAGCACCGCGTAGTGCTACTCCCTCCCTTCAGTTCTCTAGATCCGGACTATAGCCCGGGCTTAGGCCAAGTCTTGTGCACACGAAGGTGTCTTCTGAAACACCAGATCTAGGGTCATAGTACCCTACAGTTATGAGTAGTCATCCTCCTCAACTGCAGTAACCTCACCAGAACCAATGAGAGGATTATTCCAATAGTCTGATGAAGAGGACAAAGATAGTGGGTATACCTCTTCAGCAACAGTCAGCTTGATATGAACAGATAGAGTGTCGGTGCATATGGCTGATAACGTAATGATGACCTCCGTCGACGGTTGAAAACTCAGGAGCAAACCTCCAAAGCTCATCAAGGAGCCATGGACAACATTCAACAGATGCTCGCCCAACTCCTCCCTAATCGGAGTAACAATGATACCAGGAGTAATCATAATGAGGAAGAATATCATAACAATGAACAACCCAAGACTGAGAAGTCAAAGGAAAGTTCTTCTATGGATGCTGAAGTTCTTAAAGGCATCCAAGCTCAGATCGCATCCCTAGCCCAGAGGGATGAACTAAAGAAAGTAGGGGCAGTCCGTCCTTACCCTTTTGAATGGGATTCAATACCATACCCACCAAAATTCAAACCACTAACGTTACATACGTATGTTGGTAGAGCTCGCCGAACCAGCACATCTATTACTTTCGGTCTCAGACTGGTAACGTTATAGATAATGATGCAATCATGGCCAGAATGTTCATCGGCACCCTGAAGGGGGTAGTATTCTACTGGTTCTGAAGCCTTCCTCCAGGCTCTATCAATTTCTCGATTGACTTAGAGACCCGATTTATTTCTCATTTTTGCGAGGATGACACTGAGGTAACAATGGATAAACTCCTTGTTGACTGAGATTTCCTGCACACAAAATATGAATATTAGATCTGAGAATTAAAGGTGTGCGAGGTGCTCAATACTAATCCGCGGTAGCAAGGCTATGCGGGTCGTGATCCTCAGGGAGGGACTGCGATGGAAGCGTTAAGCAAGTTTCTCTAAAGTTTTTATTTTTATTAGTTAAATTAGAAAGGAAGTGGTATTTACAATGGGTCGGCAAATAAAGAATTGGGAGAAGTTGTGATTTAATCTAAAAAGAAAAGAAAAGAAAAAGAAAACTTACCTCTTCAGTCTGCTTACCGTTTGAACCGTTGCGATGATTTACCTTTTCTTGGAAGGCGTACAAGCATGGCGTATAGAATCGTCCGCCTTCCTAACTATGAAATAAAAGCAACTTTGAAGACCTGTTCATCGCCATAGGCCATCAAGGGCTCTTCCTCGGCTAGGTATTCTCGAAGCAGTTGGTTCTCATGGTGGGCAAGACATTAGAGAACAAATAGAAGGAAGTAAATACTGAGATACACAAGATTAAATAAGAAAAAAGAAAATAAAACAATACAAAAATAAAAGCAAACCTCGATTTGATTATTAAACAATGGTGGAAAAATAGAACTTACACCGACTGTCACCATCAGTACAAGTAGATCCCTTCCTCCATGAATACATCATCTCCTCTCAGTTTTTACAAAAGAAAATAGAAATTTACAATGGGGAAAATAAAATCTAACCTAGAAGAAGAAAAACCTAAAAATCCTAGCTTTTGGCCCTTTGCTGGACGCTAGACAATCTGTACGTTGCACTGCAGGGGGTTTTTATAGGTGCAGAAGGCCGAAGAGTCCTGGATAAATCTGCCCACAAAAACTGGAAACTGATCTCATCTAAACTGCCGCAAAATCCTGGTTCTTGCCGCAATTTTGCGGCAATACTGGCTCTGATGGCCACGCGCTTTGGCGCGTGGCCTCTCCTGATCCGTTCATCTGGGCGTTTGCTTCTAGAAGTGTGATCCTGGCTCTTCATCTTGGGATTTCGAGATAACTTGATAATCAAGTTACCTAGATTTTGAATTCTCCCACTCTCTTTTAAACGAATTTCCTTATCTCTGCACTCTTTTCATTCTCATCTGCAAGAGTTTAGGGTTGGGTAGAAGTCTATCCTTCCCTCATCTTTGATATTTGCAACTTCAGCCCTTTGTGTATTTGCACTTTGACAATTGATATTTGCACTTTTAAACCTGGGCTTCAAATGTGGGCTTTTGGGCTTCATTAAGCTTTATTTATTATAAAAATAATTCGAGGCCTGCACACAATAAATTACAAATTATTAAGAAATGTGCAGAATTAATGAATAAATATGAAAATGTGATGGTAAATATGATGATAAAAATGCACTTTTCACTACCATCACACCCCCACACTTATCTTTTTGCTCGTCCTCGAGTAAAAACAAAGAAAAAGAAAAAGAAAAGAAAAACTAATCTATCCTAACTCACTTTCGTAGGAATCACGGTTGCACTTAGCATGTGCAACAAGCCGTTAAACCTCTAGGTTACCCTAGAGGACGAGTGTTGTCTCGTGAGGGTTTTCAGCGGATTGCACCCACAAAATCCATAAAAAGGAAAGTATTTGACTTATATTTGAAGAGACTAAGTAGTCTATAAGTTTTAGGATTATCATTTTTATTCATTCTTAAACTTAGTCTTAATAAAGTTAATTGTTATTCATTTTAGGTAAGGATTAAAATTGAATTTCTAATATAGTCTTTTTTCGTTACCGTTACCAAAGATCATATGCATCCTTATGAATTTATACTAGGAATTCCTTAACTTGGACTCTCATGCCTCTATATATATATTTTTTTTCTTTTTTTTTTTAATATGTATAACGCATCTAATTTTCTTTCGTATAAGCTTAAGGCTTCTTGAGGCCCTCATACCTAACTAATTGACTATTAGATGTGTTAATACATATAAAAGTAATTTTTCCTTAATTTCCTTAGGCTTTCTAATCCACCGATGTAACAAACTTAAAGTCGATGACTCCCAAACCGGTTGGCTTTAGGGCACCAGGTGAGAAAACACCCCGCGGACTCAAATTCGAGTGAACTAGGCCCCAAAACTAAGGACTTTATTTTATTTACTCACCTTTAGGCATGAATACTTATGCTTCTTGAGGCACATGTATCAGCTTAATTGGTGATTTTTTTTCTTTTTTTTTTATATGAGGTACAAGGTCTTTATATTAGAATCCTAGATATGCATTTGGTATGCACATTTCATTAAGGTAAAAATTAAGACTAACTACTTATTCAATTTCTCCTCCTATACTTAAAAATTCAACAATTTATTTATTTTGATCAAGTTTTTAGAAATCCTAATCATGATTTTCCTAATCCTTAAAACTAACTTAGGTTTCTTTCAAAAGATAAGTCAAAATATTGTCCTTTTTATAATTATTATTATTATTTTGTTTTTTAAAATTTTTTTTTATTAGCAAATTTTGTTAGTGTCTACTTATGTTAGTATGTTAGTAAAGCCCACCCCCACACTTATCTCATGCATTGTCCTCAATGTAAGAATGAATGCATATATGCATGAAACAGAACAAGGGAAGGCGGAAGTTACCTTAGGGTGGTGGTTCCGGAGGTGGTCTAATTGGTCCACGAAATGCGGCCCAATCAAGATAACAGATAATTTGGTGGAACCCACCAGAAACTTTCCTTACATAACCCACTAAAATATATGTATAATCAATTTTTAGTATTTCCACCCCATCAAATTTTCAAATTTCATAATAAATTTCAGAGTTATTGTCTCAACCTCCTTGTCCCAAAATGGAGTATGAAAAGATGAAATTATTGACTTGGACATTATAGGTACGGGAACGAAACCGACTCAAGGAAGATGCTCAAATCAAGTAAGGGCTCAGGAGTCGGGCTAGGTTCAAGAATTGAGTCCAAGTCAAGAAATTGAAACTCAAGTCCACAATCTTCTTCCCACAATGGAATGTGACCTAATATGGGTGATATCTCTTTACTTCCAATTTAATTAATTCTAGCTCATCGCCATACAATTCTTCAAAACTAAGGTCAACATCTTCCGTCAGAATTGTACAATCAGTTTCAGAAGTAAAGAGATTGTGAGAATCTAGGTCGCATATCTCATTGGGTTCAATGTAAGAACTTGCCAATTTATCCATAGGATTTTCAAAATTGCACAATTGGTCAAGTTCAATATGATCATCTAAAATGGGTGATTCAATTTCATTATGAATTGGAATAGGATCCAATGTTGACTCGGGAAAAGTGAAATCAGGTGGAGACACTGGAGTCATTATTGAATCAGGAAATAAAACTGAATCATCAAGTGGGGATCATGATCATATTCATCCTCAAGTTCTATTTCAGGAAAGGAAAAACTTGCCAACTATCAACAATTGGAGTTTCAGCAAGTTCTAATAATTGTACTGAATTAGAATCTTGTTGTCCAAAGCAACTTGGTTCGTCGGCTCTAAAAGAGTGGTCAGCGATATCAGAATTAGCCGGACGGTGAGAACGTAAGGATTGAACCATCAAATCTATGTCATGCTCACGAGCTAATCTAGCCTGAGTCATGGCTTCAAGCCTTTTTTGTGATTGGGCTTGGAAAAGGAAGTGTAATCGTGATGAAGTTGTGAGTCGGTGGACTCACGCATCATCATGTCTAAGATTGATGGTGGTTGTTGCTTGGACTCGTGCATACTTATCATTTCCCCGATAGATAGTGATCTATTTTGAATGGGGGGATCTGAGTATGAATCATTGAAAGAATGTGGACTGGATGGATATGAAGGACAATTTGGTTGAGAATTAAACTCGGGGGAATCGAAACCCCATGAACTCTGTGAAGAGTTGAAATTATTATGCAAATTATAGTTATAAGATGGGGGTGTGGGTTATACTCATTCGGATAAGACCATTCCGGCACACTAGGTTGGTCAAAATTATGATATGCCGGTTGGTAATATCCGAAGAAGATTAGTGTGTAATATGGATGAAAATTGGAAAAATTATTATAAGCCATATCACACAAACAAACAAACAAAGAAAACAAACAAATAAAACAACAAAAAGAGAAAAATTCTAACCTAAGTTAGGGTAGACCTATGACCTAGACGACTCCTAACTGGTTAGACTGTCCACGGGAGGTAGGGTGCAGACTTTGACCATAAGTTAATCAGCCAGGTCAGGGCAAGAGTGGTGGGAGGTTTTCCGTCAAAGACGTTCCTTAATTAAATAACCACCAATCTTTGGGCTTTCGGCCCTCAATCCCCTTCCTAGACACTGATTTGGCAGGAGTCAACTTCCAGCACTGTTCCCCCTTAGGATAATCTCCTAATTGAGTCCGAGATGTCCCTAGGGCCAACGTCTACTAATTTTTAAGTTAGGCTTGGTTAGTGAGTGCTTTGGATATGATTTTTGGGCTAAGGAATGGTGATGAAATCCCCACCTTATCTTATTTATGGGTTATGCCCTTAAGATGAATTAGTGTACGTGTAAAGCTGTAGAAAAGTAATCACTCAAGAAAGCAGTAAACAACCAAGAGTGTTTCCTAATCTATATGCTATGCAAACGTACCTTGTCGCCAGCACTCTTCAACAGTAAAAATAAATAACTTGAAAAGACACGTGCCTAATATGCAAATGTCTAATCAATTTTTATCATTAACAACAAACTTTTTACTGTTGAATTAATTAGCAGTAAGCAGGGTTATCACAGAACAAAATCAACAGAGCAGTAAACAGTATTTGAACTTTGCAGCAACCTGCAGAAATTGGGATCAGTAGTTCTCTACTGTTGCCGCAGAATTGCGGCTCTGGCCGCAGATCTGCGGCAAAACAGTAGCTTCCTGTGCTCTGCCTTCGAGGGCAGAGGCACAGGATAGCTATATGTCCACTGCTGCTTTTGTATTTCTGTTTCCTATTCTCCAAACCTGCAAACAGAAAAGAATAAAGAATTAGTTAAAAATTAAAATTTTGTTTTAGAGATAAACTTACCGTCCCTCCCCGGCAACGGCGCCAATTTGTTTACTCGAGATTTCCTGCACACAAAATATGAATATTAGATCTGAGAATTAAAGGTGTGCGAGGTGCTCAATACTAATCCGCGGTAGCAAGGCTATGTGGGTCGTGATCCTCAGGGAGGGACTGCGATGGAAGCGTTAAGCAAGTTTCTCTAAAGTTTTTATTTTTATTAGTTAAATTAGAAAGGAAGTGGTATTTACAATGGGTCGGCAAATAAAGAATTGGGAAGAAGTTGTGATTTAATCTAAAAGAAAAGAAAAGTAAAAGAAAACTTACCTCTTCAATCTGCTTACCGTTTGAACCGTTGCGATGATTTACCTTTTCTTGGAAGGCGTACAAGCATGGCGTATAGGATCGTCCGCCTTCCTAACTATGAAATAAAAGCAACTTTGAAGACCTGTTCATCGCCATAGGCCATCAAGGGCTCTTCCTCGGCTAGGTATTCTCGAAGCAGTTGGTTCTCATGGTGGGCAAGACATTAGAGAACAAATAGAAGGAAGTAAATACTGAGATACACAAGATTAAATAAGAAGAAAAGAAAATAAAACAATACAAAATAAAAGCAAACCTCGATTTGATTATTAAACAATGGTGGAAAAATAGAACTTACACCGACTGTCACCATCAGTACAAGTAGATCCTTCCTCCATGAATACATCATCTCCTCTCAGTTTTTACAAAAAGAAAATAGAAATTTACAATGGGGAAATAAATCTAACCTAGAAGAAGAAAAACCTAAAAACCCTAGCTTTTGGCCCTTTGCTGGACGCTGGACGCTCTGTACGTTGCACTGCAGGGGGTTTTTATAGGTGCAGAAGGCCGAAGAGTCCAGGATAAATCTGCCCACAAAAACTGGAAACTGATCTCATCTAAACTACCGCAAAATCCTGGTTCTTGCCGCAATTTTGCGGCAATACTGGCTCTGATGGCCACGCGCTTTGGCGCGTGGCCTCTCCTGATCCGTTCATCTGGGCGTTTGCTTCTGGAAGTGTGATCCTGGCTCTTCATCTTGGGATTTCGAGATAACTTGATAATCAAGTTACCTAGATTTTGAATTCTCCCACTCTCTTTTAAACGAATTTCCTTATCTCTGCACTCTTTTCATTCTCATCTGCAAGAGTTTAGGGTTGGGTAGAAGTCTATCCTTCTCTCATCTTTGATATTTGCAACTTCAGCCCTTTGTGTATTTGCACTTTGACAATTGATATTTGCACTTTTACACCTGGGCTTCAAATGTGGGCTTTTGGGCTTCATTAACCTTTATTTATTATAAAAATAATAATTCGAGGCCTGCACACAATAAATTACAAATTATTAAGAAATGTGCAGAATTAAATGAATAAATATGAAAATGTGATGGTAAATATGATGATAAAAATGCACTTTTCACTACCAATCACTCCTCTCTACCGTACAGAGGAGGGGCGAATCTGTCCGTGTCTACATTGAGCGTTTTCAGAAACTTGTCCCTGATGTGCCTAGTAGGGATGCCATTGCCCATGCTCTTCCAACATGCAGGCATAACTTCCTGGACTAAGTGGAGTTTTTGTATAGGGGCTGTCAAAGCCTATGCCTGAAAGGAACTAGTCGAACAAGCTGAGATAGCTAAAAAGTGTTGGCCTAAGATGTTACACTCTCCATTTGTTTAGAGTTTTGATGATAACAAAACACATAAGAGCTATATGATACTAATAAGTTGTTTAAGATGAAGTTGCAGGTTTGTACCATTCATGATGGTCATTGCTTAGCTATTGCAAGGTTTCCTAGGTTTTTGGAGCTATTAAGGCATATGGCACATGAGGAAGTGTCCATAAAAGAGAAGGCTCTAGCATGGCAAAGAGAAGGCTCTAGCATGGCATTGCTTGGTTCAAGACTTCATTTAGATTTTTTTTCATTTTTATAATTTGTTAAAGAATAGTGAATAGGTTGAAGCTCATGTTCCTATACACAAGTTTTTGCGCACATAGTTTTTCCAAAAATTTCTCCTATATATATATATACAAAATATTTTTAAATAAAATTTATTACCTACAAACTACATTTTATGTATTATACCTAGTTATGATAAATACTATTTTGAAAACCATCAAATCCCTTCAAAATCTTTTCAAATTTCAAGTTTTGACCTAAGTCGGTCGACCGACCGGTCGACTGACTCTATGTCAGGTTAGATCGGTCGATCGACCGATCGACCGGAATCTGACCATTGGGTACGTGCATGTGTGCACATTTCCCGGTCGACCGGCGGTCGACCGAAACCCCATCTCGGTCGACCGCACGGTCGACTGACTGCATAACACTGACTCTCTGTTTTGTTTCAATCGACCGGGCGGTCGACCGAGGGCCGCAACGGCTCTTTTATTTTGAAACCCGGTCGACCGGCCGGTCGACCGAGGCTGTGTTTTCTGCCTTAACGGCTATTATTTTTAAACACGTTTTTTTAAACGTGGGTTTTTCTATAAACGAGTTTAGGGGCTATTTTCTAGGTCAAATACTTCCTAATATCATTTTGTTGATTTACCCTTTAATCCTAACTCTATCCTATAAATAGGGGTGATTAGGGTTATGATTTTCACAACAATCATTTGCAAAATATTTTCAAGTTTAAAGGCTTTCAAAAGAGTTTTGTTCTCTGTTTTTGGCTGAAAAATCTCTCTCTTTTCTGAAGTGTTATTTCAAACTCTCTAAATTTCATTTTCTTTTTCCACTTACAATACTTGAGCTTCAATCTAACTCATTGTTCTACAGGGCTTTTTGTAAGGGAAAAGGATTTTTTCAAAAGAGAGTTTGTGGTCTTTTGATCACCAAGAGAATACTTGTACTTGAGATTGTGGAGTTGGGTACTCCGGTGTGATTGTAACTCTTTGTGAGTTATAGTGGTTAGAAATCCTTCTAGGTGAAGGCGGGGTCGTAGAGCTGGGTGCTCGAACCTCGAAAAAATTCTCGGTGTTTGCGTTTGGTTTACTTACTTCTTGCTTTAATTTCTTGCTTTATATTCATTGCTTCTTATTCATTGCTTCATTTACTTGCTCTACATATTCATTGCAACATTGTACTTGCTATTCATATTCATATACACTTGTTTCATATTCATATTGTCGATCAGCACTCATACAACAAGATTGCAATACGCATCTCAAACTCTTATCTAGAGGAATCACGAGGAAGCAGTTCAGAGCCCTTCACGGGGTATTCGGCTTCTAGTCTTATTTTGGGTGATCGTTGCATCACAATTTTTTATTTGTGCATTGATTAGCATTATCACCTATTCACCCCCCCTCTAGGTGATTTCAGTTGGTATCAGAGCTAGGACTCTAGTTTGTGGCTTAACATCCTTAGAGAGATCCTAATAATTTGCTAATCACTATTTGCATTCTTTCATTCATACACTAGTAAAAATGGCCGACAACATTAAGACCCCTCCTAAATTTGATGGACTTAATTTCCCCATTTGGAAGGTTAGGATGACCATCTTTCTACAATCCCTAGGTAGTTAGTTGCTAAATCCTTGACCAAACCTTATTTAGACCCGATAGTGAGGAAAGCACTTGGTCCGACTTTACCTACAAAGAATATGAGGCTAATTCTAAGGCCCAAAATTCCCTTCTCACCGCCTTGAATGAGGATGATCTTACACGGGTTATACATTGCCAATCCGCCTATGAGATTTGGCAACACTTGTTGGTCACACATGAGGGGACTTCACAAGTTAAGAGAGCTAAAATAGATCTCTTGAGGTCCTATGAACGCATTAAAATGCTTGAAGATGAGTCTATTGATTCTATGATTACAAGGTTTACTAAGATTACCAATGCTCTTTCTTCTTTAGGTGATGATATTAGCAATGACCAAAAGGTGTGCAAAGTGATACGAGCTCTTCATCATCATGGAGATCAAGGCAACCACCTTAAGGAGTTGAATGATAAAGATGAAATGGATCTCATAATCTTATTGGGAACCTTAAGACTCATGAGATGGAGAAGAAGGCAAGAGGAAGCGGTACCTCAAAAGAAGAAGTTCATAGCCTTCAAGTCTTCCTCTACTATCGACGATGATGAAGAAGATGATGAGGAGTTATCTCTCCTAGTAAGAAATGTAAAGAGGATGTACCGCAAGAACAACTCAACTTTAGAAGGAAATTGGAAGGGAAGGAGGAGAGAAGAATCATATGCTACAATTGCCGCAAACCCAGACACATCATGGCCGATTGCCCGGATTTCAAGAAAAAGGTGACTTCCTCCTTGAAGCAAAGAGGCCGGTTGAAAAGAAAGCATACAAAGCCACTTGGGATTCGGAAAGTGAATCCGAAGATGAGGTCGACACGGCAAATATTGTTTCATGGCAAACACACCCAAGGTAACCACTCAACCTCTTGATGAAGAAGATGATTAAGTAGAGAAATGCTTGTACAAGCTTTTGTTGAACTTTCTGAAAGCTATGATGATAAAAAGGTAGAATGTTCAAAATTGGAAAAGGAAATTGAATTTCTTAAAATTAACTTGCTATTGTTTCAAAGAAAAGGAAGAAATTTCTTCAAATCTTGTTTCAACTAAAGAGACTTTGATGCTTATAAAGTTGCTTGTAAAGCTAAATTTCCAAAAGTTGATGAAAATGAACTTTCTTTGTTGAAAACTAGAATTATTGATTTTGAAAATGTTTTAAAATATTATGCTTTTAATACTAAGAAATTAGAGGAAAGTTTCAAAGAAGCACACTTCACATGCTAAAAATGCTCACCATGTCAACACTTCACATGTTAAAACTGTTGGCCCAAAGGCCTTCCACTCTAGTTTTGATGATGATTAACTCATGTAGTTATGTGTACTAATATCTTGTGATTTTAATTTCAGATCATTAGTCAAGATATTAGTTGGTTGATTAGCTTCAACAAGATGATTTGGAAGCTTTCACATGTTGATTCAAGAGCCCGAGCTTCAAAGATCACATATAGCACTTGCTCGGTGGATCAAAGAGTTTTGGATCGAGTCGGCTTGGCGATTGCGCTCTACAAGAAGACATCGGTACCTTAGTTTAGTTTTGTGTTTAGATCCAAATTGTAAAGATTAGAATAGTATGATAAGCTCAAGTTCACAACACACACCGTTTCATGTTTTGGTTTTCGGTTTTTGGTTAACCATTCTTGGTTTGCATGATAGATATATATCAAAACAAGTTTACATGATTTAATGTATTTAGATTTATTCTATATACATGCATGCTTCAACTCTTAGACAAACTTACTTTGATATACCTATTCCATGTATTTTGGTTTTGTGCTTTAACAAAACTTATTTTTGGAATTAAAGTCAAAAACCATGATATATGTTTGTTTCATGTATATTGGATTTCTATCCATATGCATCATGCTTCAAAGTGTTTAAATATCATGTTTTTGTATTTGGAAGAGTTTTTGGACAAAACGTATTTTCTATTCAAAATCAAGTTTTAGAAAGTACAGTTTTGATTTTTAGTAAAAATGATAAGACACAAAAATAGTTCATATTGATTGATATTTGAGCTAAACTTTTTACCACATGTTTATATATCAATGCAAAATGATAAAACTATTTTTGGTGATTTAAGGAGTGTTAAAAGATTTTTAACAATATTTTTAAACTGTTTTTTCTGACCCAGTTTTCTGTTCCAGGCTTCAACCAGTCGACTAGTCTTCTGACAAGTCGACTTGGCATGAAGTCGGTCGACCGGTCGGTCGACCGACGTGCACAGATCTGTGCACGTTTGCCAGACATTGGACGGTCGACCGCCTGGGTCGACCGGATGAGAGCAGAGCTCTCTGTTTGTTTGGGTCGACCGGTAGCTGCCAACGGCAGAATTTGACCGTTGGACGATCGACCGGCCGGTCGACCGGCAGTGTATTTCTGGCATTTTCAGCTGCCACGGCTATATTTTTCTGGGGTCTATAAATACCCCATTGGAAGAGTTTTTCTTAAAGAATTTTTGTGCGAATTTTTCCCTACTCTCTGGTGTTTTCACAGCAATCAAAGAAGTTTTTGAACTCATATTGAACAATCTATTTGGAGTTTTTGCTAGGGTTTGGAAAAACTAAAGAAAAGGGTTTTTGGGAAAAGAGTTTTGATTCATCTTCTATATCTTGGTTTCAGTTTTTCCCAAGGATTTTTCTTTGTGATTTTGATTTCCATTCCATTGGTTTTTTCTCCACACTTGAGCTAAAATCTACTCTCATTCTATAGGATTTTTGTGTGTGAGAAAGATTGTTTGTGGTTGCTTATTGAACCACCAAGTTGTAACCCTCTATTTCCTTTGCTTTGTGTTTTTTCCCTCTTGGGTTGAGGAGGGTGTTTTGTGCAAGTGGTTTGTATCCCTCAAGTTGTGAGGTGATCCTTGCTTGGCTTAGTGCTAATCCCTCAAGTTGTGAGGTGATTGTTTAGTTGGATTGGAGCTTGCCTCAAGGAGGAGGTTGTGGTTGTAAGAGAGGAGTTGGTACTCCTTGTGAGAGTTCTTTGTGGACTTGCTAGTGGATTAGAAATCC